>JAHHZJ010003318.1:0-121432 GCA_021437245.1 Aegilops speltoides
ACACATCAAGGCAAGTTTAAATGAGGCGGAAACAACATATAACAATTCGGTAAGTCCTCATATGCAAATTTCGAAATTGGTCCAGAACTGAATAAACCTTATGTTCAAGTTATTAAACAGCAAGTTAAGATGCACCAAGATGATCTACGAAATTCTAGTCAAGTTACATATAAAGTTCATTAGATTTGGAGTTCTGGCCTAGAAGATATGAGCAAAACAAGATAAACATGGCATTGATGCAAAATGCATACAAACATCAAGCAAACACCTCAAAACAAGGATGCAACATGATAATATGAAACAACATGCAAAATCAAGCAAATTTCATATAGAGCACTCTCAAAAGCGAACAGCGGTTCAACACATGCACTCTATACAAGTTATAGCAACAATCATCCATAACAGACAACTAGGCATATTACAAGCATCAAAACAACAAGTTACAGCATCTCTACGTAATAACAAAAGGCATGGGCATAAATTACAAGTAAAGCATAACAAAACATGAACACTGAGCTATCTCCAGAAACAACTAGAACATGCTCAAAAAGACATGGGAAGATTGCAAATAATAACAATTTCAGACTTATCAGGAAATAACATCAGGTTGCAATGTTTAGAGAAAGATAACAACATGTTACAGGAACATATCATGGCAAACAAAGGCATGACATGAATTTACTAATAGCATAGAACAAAAGACCCTTACTGATCATGGGCCAAAAAGGCACAGAAAATATGATGGCACCCATGTAAACATGGCAAGTTATATTACAGATTCATACATGGCAGGAACAACAATAAGTAGGCATGTTGGTGAGCTTGAACCACTCACCACAGAGCAATACATGGCATGGCAAGGCAACCAACACTAATAAGACATGTTTATGAAGCTAAGCATGGCAAGAACAAGTTCATAGGATGCATGGATCACTAGAAAATAACATGACCAAAACTGAACTTAATGTTAAAAGGTTGACAACAACATTATCAAGCAACTTTGGAGCAAGATATGGACAATCTCTGACAAGCTATAAATGCAACCTGGGGCATGAATGGATAGAAACAAGACATGTATAACAAAACTTCCTTAGTGAACATCTACAAAATAATGCAGAAATGACTTGTAGAAGTAGGTTAACATAGCAACAAAATATATTGAGAATCATCGGAAAAGCAATGACAGCAAGTACACTACTTAACAAGCTCGATGCACTCAGCACACAACTCACAAAAATACATGGTTGGCACCACTAGAAAGATGGAATGGCATAGATCAAAACACATGTAGACATCAACCTCATAGGATGCACACATCAATCATGGCAAAAATGACAAATGAGCAAGTTATAACGGTTTATTGATTAACGACAACATGCACTTTTCCAACAACATTTGGGCATCAATATGAGCTCAAATGAAAATGATGCAATGGTATGAAATGATGTACTAAATCGAAGGCGAACAATTTGACATATTACACACGAAGCAGACTACGGATCTTAGATTTGACATGTCAAACATAGCATGATAATTACAAAAGCTGGGGACTTAGCAGATTTAGCACCTCGGGAAAAAAAGTCAGCGTCCGTTATCTCGGAGTAGCTCGGGAAGAAGGGAAGGGAAGCGGGCGGAGCTGGGGTGGGGAAGAAGGACAGGCGCTCTCGGCCGGATCTCGCGGATCCGGCGGAGAAACCTGAGGCGGACAAAGCCTTGAGTTCGTGGCCGAACTGGATGTGATGGTGGCCAGGCGTCCCGGAGGAGGCCTTCGAGGAACCTGAGACTCTGTATGACAGCCTGGAGAAGCGGCATGAGGAAGCCAGTAGCGGCTGACAGCCGTGGCAAAGTATGCAATGGCCATGACATGCCTTGATGTGTGTAGGGAATAGAACATGGCCAGCAGTGTGCAGGCAGGCGAGACCCGCAATGGAACTCATAGACCTCTTGTGGCGACGGAGGCTGGCGTGTGGCACTCTGGGATTAGCTGTGGCGGGCGGCGGACATGTCAAGCCCATGACGTGGACATGTCGTGGCGGAAGGCCAGGGGCTAGGGTTTGGGCTGCTAGGGAATTTAGGGAGGCCACATATTTATAGGTAGAGGGAGCTAGGAGTGTCAAATGAGGGGCGGTTTTCGCCCACGATCGTGATCGAGCGACCAAAAGCATGGAGGGAGTTTGCTGGGTTTTAGGCCACTTTGGAAGGGTGTTGGGCTGCACACAAAAGAGGCTTTACGGTTACCACGTTAACCGTTGGAGTATCAAATGACCTCGAATGGCACGAAACTTGACAGGCGGTCTCGGTGGTATACCAAGGCGCTTAGCAAGCCTCGGTTCATTCGAGAATGTTTAACACCCACTCACGAAAAGAGACAAGAGGAGCAGCAGGAGGACATAGGAGCGCCGGATTGCAAAGCAGACAGCAGGAAAATGCTCGGATGCATGGGGCGAACACGTATGCAAAATGAAATGCATATGATGACATGATATGAAATCACAGATGATGACATGGCAAAGTGCAACACACAAGAAAATGACATAGCATGACGGTGAATCTTGGCAAACACCTAAGCGCTCGAATCCAGGGCATTCGGCACTCCTCCACTAACAAGAGATCTCGTCCGAGATCTTAGGACGAAGGAAGGAAAAAAAGGGATGAGGTGAAACAAGAACTCAAAAGAAGAAGCAAAGAATCGCGAGCACTTTCGAGAAGAAGAGGGCGGCGAGAATCTTAGAGGATCAGCTCACGGAATAAGATAGACTATGAAATCACTCGTTCTAACGAGTGGTTAGAATGAGAAAAAACAGAATAAAAATGAAAGAATTTAGGCGCACTTAATTTGAAACATGGAAATAGAACCACGAGCTTGAGAGGATGGAATGATACTTGATGAACTCTTGAAGAATGAATTAAATCATGAAGAACCATCATGAAGAACTCGGTGACAAAGGATGATGAGATAGAAAGAAGGATGAAAGAATAAGATGAGCGTTGCGATGATTAGATGGAGGTTCCGACGAGATGGCCGAGGAAATAATTGAACTCCAGAAAAGAAAAGATGAAAAGACTTGGAACTAGAATTTATCCATCAAGAACAAACTCCGAAGAAAGGAATTACTTGACGACGATGAAACAAGAATAAGATTTATTGTATGCTTATCCTTCATCAAATTAAATTGATGACAAGCAATGGATTTAGCATACTACTTATTCTTCTTGAAAAGGATTAAGGGAAATATGGCACAAAACTTGAGAAAGTCTTCATGAAGCACCGGTAGGATTGGAAAGAACGAATGAATTAATATGACAAACAAGGAAAAGGATCTTGAACGAACCACCGTTAGAATTTGGAAATGACTGATGAAAGAGTATGAATCACGGGAAGAATCTTGAGATGAGCGAAGGAGACGCGGATATAGAATAAGTGGAGAAGCAATTTGAAAAACTTAGAGCGAAGAAATCTTCGAAAAGATGGCCTCCGGATGATCGAGAGAAAAGCAACTCTGAAATACTCGGATAGGTAAGAAAAGAATATCGGCAAAAGGAATAATATGAGAGGATAACAATAAGCTAGAACCACGAATCTTGAGAAACGGCCCAAGATTTTAGAAGAAACACTCTTCTTGGTCTTCAAATGTTAAGATTGGCGACGAAACAACACCAAAATTTGTTGAGACACTCAGGAAGCGAAAGCGAAGAGGTTGAGCCAACAATGAAAATAATTTGAAAGCAATCTTGGAGAAGGCATGTGGTGATGAAATTCATTCTTCGTCACACTTGAAAAGAATTGAGAATAACTCCGGGGAATTAGAAGAGTCAGGTAAGATCCTGGGAAAAGACCTGTGGGTTAGGGCCCACTAAAGAGAAAAACACCGTAGAAAAGGATTGTTGAACAGATAGATGATGCACCAGAACAATTGAAATATTTGAATGAGGTGACAACCTTGAATTAATTGGAACACAGACGAATCTCCTGAGATGTCTTCCGAACTCCGGAAGGATAAACTGGCGAGAGGTGAACGAACAAGGAGAACACTTGAGCTGAGGAAAAGAATGTGATCAAGCGAAAAACTTGAATTGAGTGCAGGAAAAAAACAAGGCGAACAATGGCGAACTAGGCGAGAATTCACCGATTGAAAAAAAGCGAGGGAAGGCGAAGAGGCTCATACGAATGAAATTGATGCTCGAAAGAGACTCGAGCTCCGGGAAGAAAAGGGTGGGGAATTGGGAAAAACACAGGCAAGCTGGAAGGGAGCCGACGAATAACAGAAGAAAAACACGGTTGAAATCATTGAGAAAGAAATCAAAGACTTACGAGTAGGATGGATACTCGATTAGGGACTCGGTTCCAAGATGAAAAAGGGGTGGGCGGGTGGGAAAATAAAAGCAAGCGAGATTGAACTTCGAGAGATGAAGAGGATCGAGTCAACTTGACGAGAAATGCACGGATGCAAGAGCTGAGGAACAATGATCGGAAAACCAACTGCGTGATCCTAAAGAAAAATTTGAAGGGAAGAGGAGTAATTCAAAACACCTACATCAAGATTCCTCGCCGGAAGCGAAGAAATTTGAGGAGTTAAAAGAATTCCTACTCTCAATATAACTAGACTCCAAAATAGTTTTCTTCTAGACTCAACAACGGCCAAACTACGATCAATCAAGGGGCTCCTAAGGTCGGTCGAGGCTCGATACCAACATCACGCCCAATATGCGACCCTATCCAAAAGGAACTCGAATGTCCCACCAAGGATAGACCCGCATATTGAAACGCTTTTGCAAGGTGGATATCATTACATCAACATTACATAATAGTTGGGGATACATACAAAAGGCATACAATGCCACATGAATACAACAATACATCATACATAAGAGCACCATCCGACTACGGATGAAACACAAACAAAAACTCAAACGACATCCACCCTGCTAGCCCAGGCTGCCGACCTGGAACCTATCCCCTGATCGAAGAAGAAGCAGAAGAAGAACTCCAAACAAGCAAACATCGCTCTCGCGTCAAGATCATCGCATAACCTGTACTGCAACTATTGTTGTAGTAATGTCGTAAACCACGAGGACTCAGCAATCCCATTACCATGGGTATCAAGACTAGCAAAGCTTAATGGGAAAGGAAGGGGTAAAGTGGTGAGGTTGCAGCAGCGACTAAACATGATATGGTGGCTAACATCGCAAATGAGGCGAGAAGAGCAAAAGCGAGCGGTCGTCGACTAGCAATGATCAAGAAGTGATCCCGAACTCCTACTTCGTCAAACATAACCCGAAACCGTGTTCACTTCCGGACTCCACGAGAAGAGACCATCACGGTTACACACCTTGATTGATCGTTTTAATTCGGATCTAGTGTCAAGTTATCTACAACCGGACATTAACAAATTCCCATCGCCACATAACGCGGGCACGGCTCTCGAAAGTTTATACCTGCGGGGTGTCCCAACAGCCCATGATAAGCTCTCGCGATCAGCGAAGGATATACCTTCTCCGGGAAGACCCGATCGATCTCGGAATCGGTTTACAAGACATTTCGACAATGGTAAAACAAGACCAGCAAAGCCGCCCGATCTTGCCGACAATCCCGATAGGAGCTGCACATATCTCGTTCTCGAGCAACCCGGATAAGTCAAGCTCTGAGTAAAACCGGACCTCGAGTTTCCTCGAGGGCCCCCTGAGCTGCTTTCGGTTCGGACAAACACTTAGAAAGCAGCGGCCGGGGGCTATAATAAAGATGACCCTTGGGTTAATTACTCCCAAGGGAAAGGTAGGTGGTGGTGAGGCAAATGGTAAAACCAAGGTTGGGCCTTCTTTGGAGGAGTTTATTCAAAGCGAACTGTCAAGGGGTCCCATAAATCATCCGACCAGCGTTAGGAGCATAAAATCCGGGAACATAACACGGTATGGCGGAAACTAAGCGGCGAAGTGGAACAAAACACCGGGCATAAGGCGAGCCTTCCACCCTTTACCAAATATATAGATGCATTAATTAAATAAGAGATATTGTGATATCCCAACAAAATCCTATCCACCATGGAGCAATCTTCAACTTCACTGCAACTAACAGCGCTATAAGAGGGGCTAAGCAAGCGGTAACATATCAAACAACGGTTTGCTAGGAAGGGTGTCAAAGGTTAGAGGTTCATGGCAATTTGGGAAGCTTGAAGAACAAGTTATAGGAAGCTGACATAGCGAAAAAACGAAGCAACTAGCATAGCAATGATAGTAGTGAGATCGAGTGTAGCGGTCATCTTGCACGAAATCCGCTAGGAAGAAGAACGAGTCCATGAAGAAGATGAAGCCACGAAGGCGAACCACACATGAGCGAAGCGCATCCTCACGATGCATAGCGAAAGCAGGAACTATCGAGAAGAAGCACACAACATAGTAAACACACCACACATGACAAGACATGATGCACAACAAGCATGATGCATGAGAAAGCTAGATGAGGCTACTCATGGCAAGAGATGATGCAAACAAGAACAACACATCAAGGCAAGTTTAAATGAGGCGGAAACAACATATAACAATTCGGTAAGTCCTCATATGCAAATTTCGAAATTGGTCCAGAACTGAATAAACCTTATGTTCAAGTTGTTAAACAACAAGTAAAGATGCACCAAGATGATCTACACGAAATTCTAGTCAAGTTACATATAAAGTTCATTAGATTTGGAGCTACGGCCTAGAAGATATGAGCAAAACAAGATAAACATGGCATTGATGCAAAATGCATACAAACATCAAGCAAACACCTCAAAACAAGGATGCAACATGATAATATGAAACAACATGCAAAATCAAGCAAGTTTCATATAGAGCACTCTCAAAACGGAGCATCGGTTCAACACATGCACTCTATACAAGTTATAGCAACAATCTGTCCATAACAGCAACTAGGCATATTACAAGCATCAAAACAACAAGCTACAACATCTCAACGTAATAACAAAAGGCATGGGCATGAAGTAGAAGTAAGCATAACAAAACATGAACACTGAGCTATCTCCAGAAACAACTAGAACATGCTCAAAAAGACATGGGAAGATTGCAAATAATAACAGTTTCAGACTTATCAGGAAATAACATCAGGTTGCAATGTTTAGAGAAAGAAAACAACATGTTACCGGAACATATCATGGCAAACAAAGGCATGACATGAATTTACTAATAGCATAGAACAAAAGACCCTTACTGATCATGGGCCAAAAAGGCACAGAAAATATGATGGCACCCATGTAAACATGGCAAGTTATATTATAGATTCATACATGGCAGGAATAACAATAAGAAGGCATGTTGGTGAGCTTGAACCACTCACCACAGAGCAATACATGGCATGGCAAGGCAACCAACATTAAGAAGACATGTTTATGAAGCTAAGCATGGCAAGAACAAGTTCATAGGGTGCATGGATCACTAGAAAATAACATGACCAAAACTGAACTTAATGTTAACAGGTTGACAGCAACATTATCAAGCAACTTTGGAGCAAGATATGAACAATCTACAGCAAGCTATAAATGCAACCAGGGGCATGAATGGATAGAGCAAGACATATATAACAAAACTTTCTTATTGAACATCTCCAAAATAATGCACGAAATGACTTGTAGCAGCAGGTTAACATAGCAACAAAATATAACAGAATCTGTCAGGAAAACAGCAACAATAAGTACACTACTTAACAAGCTCGATGCACTCAGCACACAACTCACAAAAATACATGGTTGGTACCACTAGAAAGATGGCATGACATAGATCAAAACACATGTAGACATCAACCTCATAGGATGCACACATCAATCATGGCAAAAATGAAAAATGAGCAAGTTATAACAGTTTTAGCAGATTAACAGCAACATGCACTCTTCCAACAACATTTCGGGCAACAAGATGAACTCAAATGAAAATTATGCAATGGAATGAAATGATCTACTCGTCGAGGCGAACAATTTGACATATTACACGCACGAAACGGAGCTACGGATGCAGAGATTTGACATGTCAAACATAGCATGATAATTACAAAAACTGGGGACTTAGCAGTTAGCACCTAGGGAAAAAAATCAGCCTGTGGCGGGATCTACTTGGAGTAGCTTCGGGAAGAAAGGGGCCAGCCGAGGCGGAGCTGGGGTCGGAGAAGAAGGACAGGCGCTCTCGGCCGGATCTCGCGGATCCGGCCGGAGAAACCTGAGGCGGCAAAGCCTTGAGTTCGTGGCAGTATGGTGGTGATGGCCAGGCCAGGCCAAGGCGTCCTTGGAAGGCCTTCGAGCATGTGAGGCTCTTGCCCAGCCTTGAAAGAGCCGGAAGCGGGCAGCCATGGCAAAGGCTATGGCAGCCAGCCGGCCTGTGGGCCACCTTGTGGCAGAGTGAGGTGGACGGGCCAGGCGAGGCCGCGATGGGCTCGCCAGGGAACTCTTGGCAAGGCGAAGTATGAGGAAGCAACGTGGCTCTGGGATTATTTGTGTGCGGCGTGGACATGTCCGTGTGAGCGGACATGTCATGTGGCGGAGAAGGGCCGAGGCTAGGGTTTGGATTCTTGGGAATTTGAGGAGGCCACATATTTATAGGTAGGGAGCTAGGGTGTCCAAATGAGGCGGTTTTCGCCCACCGATCGTGATCGAGCGGCCAAGAGCATGGAGGGAGTTTGCTGGGTTTTAGGCCACTTTGGAAGGGTGTTGGGCTGCACACAAAAAGGCTTTTACGGTTACCCGGTTAACCGTTGGATTATCAAACGAACTACGAATGGCATGAAACTTGACAGGCGGTCTAGCGGTGGTATACTAAGGCCACTTGCTAAGCCTCGGTCCATTCCGAGAATGTTTAACACCCACTCACGAAAAAGAGACAAGAGGGCAGCAGGAGGACATAGAGGCGCTGATTGCAAAAGCAGACAGCAGGGGTAAATGCTCGGATGCATGAGGCGAACACATATGCAAAATGAAATGCATATGATGACATTATATGAAATGCAGATGATGACATGGTAAAGTGCAACACCATAAGCAAATGACATAAGCGGCAATGGCGAATAAGCGGCAAACACAGGCGCATCGAATCAAGGCGTTACAAATATGGTGGAGGGGCGCACACGGCTAAGGAACGATCCGTAGATCAACTTGTGTGTTCTAGGGTGCCCCCTTGCGTATATAAAAGGAGCAAGGGGGGTCGGCCGGCCCTAGGAGGATCTTGTGGGAGAGTCCTACTCCCAGGAATAGGACTCCCCCTTTCCTAGTTGGATTAGGACTTGGGGGAGTGAAAGAGGAAAGGCGCCGCCCCCTTCCTGTTCTATTCGGACTAGGGGGAGGGTGGCGGCCTGCCTGGCCGGCCCTCCTCTTCTCCCTCATGGCCCACTAAGGCCCATTAACCCCGGGAGGGTTCGGTAACCCGGTGTTCAGTAAAATCGATTTCACCGAAACTATTCGAAGTCGAAACATAGGCTTCCAATATATCAATCTTTATGTCTCGACCATTTGAGACACCTCGTCATGTCGTGATCACATCGGGACTCGAACAAACGGTACATCAAAACTTATAAACTCATAATAAAAGCGTCATCATATCGTTAAGCGTGCGGACCCTACGGGTTCGAGAACTATGTAGACATGACCTAGAACTATTCTCCGTCGATAACCAATAGCGGAACACGGATGCCCATATTGGTTCCTACATATTCTATGAAGATCTTTATCGGTCGAACCGCATAACAACATCGTTGTTCCTTTGTCATCGGTATGTTACTTGCGAGATTCGATCGTCGGTATCAATACCTAGTTTAATCTCGTTACCGAAGCAAGTCTCTTTACTCGTTATGTAATGCATCATTCCGTAACTAACTCATTAGCTACATTGCTTGCAAGGCTTATAGTGATGTGCATTACCGAGAGGGCCTAGAGATACCTCTCAGAGCAATCGGAGTGACAAAACCTAATCTCGAAATCGCCAACCCAACATGTACCTTTGGAGACACACTGTAGTACTCCTTTATAATCACCCGATTCGTTGTGGCGTTTGATAGTACCAAAGTGTTCCTCCGGTAGCGTGAGTTGCATAATCTCATAGTTATAGGAACATGTATAAGTCATGAAGAAAGGAATAGCAATATACTAAGCGATCAAGTGCTAGGCTAACGGAATGGGTCATGTCAATCACATCATTCTCCTAATGATGTGATCCAATTAATCAAATGACAACACATGTCTATGGTTAGGAAACATAACCATCTTTGATTAATAAGCTAGTCAAGTAGAGGCATACTAGTGATGTTGTGTTTGTCTATGTATTCACACATGTATTTTGTTTCCGGTTAATACAATTCTAGCATGAATAATAAACATTTATCATGATATAAGGAAATAAATAATAACTTTATTATTGCCTCTAGGGCATATTTCCTTCAGCTGTTGGGGAACGTAGTAATTTCAAAAAAATTCCTCGCTGCGCAAGATCATGGAGATGACATAGCAATGAGAGGGGAGAGTTTTGTCCACGTGCCCTCGTAGACCGTAAGCGGAGCGTTATGACAACAGCGGTTGATGTAGTCGTGCGTCTTCACGATCCGACCGATCAAGTCACGGAGCGTCTGGCACCTCGAGTTCAGCACACGTTCAGCTCGATGGCGATCCCGGGCTCCGATCGGCAAAGCGTTGGGGATGAGTTCCGTCGGCCTGACGGCGTGGTGATGATGATGATGCTCAACGGCGCGAGGCCGCCTAAACTCATGACGATATGACCGAGGTGGAATATGGTGGAGGGGCGCCTGCAGCTGAGGAACGATCCGTAGATCAACTTGTGTGTTCTAGGGTGCCCCCTGCCCTCGTATATAAAGGAGCAAGGGGTGCGGCCAGCCCTAGGAGGCGGCAGGAGGAGTCCTACTCCCAGGATTAGGACTCCCCTTTCCTAGTTGGATCGAGGACTTGGGGGAGAGAAAGAGGAAAGGAGGGCACCGCCGCCCCTTCCTTGTCCTATTCGGACTAGGGGGGGAGGGGGCGCGTGGCCTGCCTTGGCCGGCCCTCCTCTTCTCCCTCATGGCCCACTAAGGCCCATTAACCCCGGGAGGTTCGGTAACCCTCCCTCGGTGTTCGGTAAAATCGATTTCTCCGGAACTATTCCGAAGTCAAACATAGGCTTCCAATATATCAATCTTTATGTCTCGACCATTTGAGACTCCTCGTCAGTCGTGATCACATCAGGGACTCGAACAAACTTGGTACATCAAAACTTATAAACTCATAATAAAAGCTGTCATCGTAGCGTTAAGCGTGCGGACCCTACGGGTTCGAGAACTATGTAGACATGACCTAGAACTATTCTCGGTCAATAACCAATAAGCGGAACACGGATGCCCATATTGGTTCCTACATATTCTACAAAGATCTTTATCGGTCAAACCGCATAACAACATCGTTGTTCCTTTGTCATCGGTATGTTACTTGCGAGAGATTCGATCGTCGGTATCAATACCTAGTTCAATCTCGTTCCGGCAAGTCTCTTTACTCGTTATGTAATGCATCATTCCGTAACTAACTCATTAGCTACATTGCTTGCAAGGCTTATAGTGATGTGCATTACGAGAGGGCCGAGATACCTCTCCGACAATCGGAGTGACAAAACCTAATCTCGAAATCGCCAACTCAACATGTACCTTTGGAGACACTGTAGTACTCCTTTATAATCACCCGATTCGTTGTGACGTTTGGTAGCACCCAAAGTGTTCCTCCGATAGCAGGAGTTGCATAATCTCATAGTTACGAGGAACATGTATAAGTCATGAAGAAAGCAATAGCAATATACTAAGCGATCAAGTGCTAGGCTAACGGAATGGGTCATGTCAATCACATCATTCTCCTAATGATGTGATCCCATTAATCAAATGACAACACATGTCTATGGTTAGGAAACATAACCATCTTTGATTAATAAGCTAGTCAAGTAGAGGCATACTAGTGACGTTGTGTTTGTCTATGTATTCACACATGTATTATGTTTCGGTTAATACAATTCTAGCATGAATAATAAACATTTATCATGATATGAAATAAATAATAACTTTATTATTGCCTCTAGGGCATATTTCCTTGATCTCCCACTTGCACTAGAGTCAATAATCTAGATTACATAGTAATGATTCTAACACCCATGGAGTCTTGGTGCTGATCATGTTTTGCTCGTGAGAGAGGCTTAGTCGATGGATGCGCAACATTGAGATCCGTATGTATCTTGCAAATCTCTATGTCTCCCACTTGGACTTGGTCCGGATGGAATTAGGCGTCTCTTGATGTGCTTGGTCCTCTTGTGAAATCTGGATTCCTTTGCCAAGGCAATTGCACGATATTGTCGTAGAAGATCTTCATTGGTCGATGCACTAGGTATGACACCTAGATGGAAATGAACTCCTTCATCCAGACTCCTTCATTTTTTGCTTCGAAGCAGCTATGTACTCCTCTTCACATGTAGATCCATACGGCGCTTTGTTTAGAAGCTGCACCAACTTACAGCTCCACCGTTTAATAAAACACGTATCCGGTTTGCGATTTAGAATCGTCCGGATCGGTGTCAAAACTTACATCGACGTAACCATTTCGACTAGCTCTTTGTCACCTCCATATCTGAAAACATATCCTTAGTCCTTTTCGGTATTTGGGATGTTCTTGACCGCTGTCGATGATCCACTCTGGATTACTTTGGTACCTTCTGCCAAGCTTATTGCTAAGCATACGTCGGTCTGGTACACAACATTGCATACATGATAGAGCCTATGGCTGAAGCATAGGAACATCTTTCATTTTCTCTCTATCTTCTGTTGTGGTGGGCATTGAGTCGACTCAACTTCACACCTTGTAGCATGGGCAAGAACCCTTTCTTTGCATGATCCATTTGAACTTTTCAAAATTTTATCAAGGTATGTGCTTTGTGAAAGTCCTATTAAGCGTCTTGATCTATCTCTATAAATCTTGATGCCCAATATGTAGCAGCTTCACGAGGTCTTTCATTGAAAAACTTTTATTCAAGTATCCTTTATGCTATCCAGAAATTCTATATCATTTCCAATTAATAATATGTCATCTACATATAATATCGAGAAATGCTCTGAGCTCCCACTCACTTTCTTGTAAATCTGAGCTTCTCTAAAAGTGCATATAAAACCATATCTTTGATCACACTATCAAAGCGTTTATTCAACTCGAGATGCTTGCACCAGTCCATAAATGGATCATTTGGAGCTTGCACACTTTATTAGCACCTTTTGGATCAACAAAACCTTACGGCTGCATCATATACAACTCTTCTTCGAAATCCATTCAAGAATGCAGTTTTGACATCCATTTGCCAAATTTCATAATCATGAAATGCAGCAATAGCTAACATGATTAGACGAGACTTAAGCATCGCTACTGGTGAAAAGTCTCATCGTAGTCAACCCTTGAACTTGTCGAAAACCTTTTCGCAACAAGTCGAGCTTTATAAACGATTACATTACCATCGCGTCGGTCTTCTTCTTAAAGATCCATTTATTCTCAATGGCTTGCCGATCATCGAACAAGTCGACCAAAATCCATACTTTGTTCTCATACATGGATCCCATCTCAGATTTCATGGCCTCTAGCCATTTTGCGGAATCTGGGCTCATCATCGCTTCCTCATAGTTAGTAGGTTCATCATGGTCAAGTAACA
The DNA here is from genome assembly GCA_021437245.1 of Aegilops speltoides. Taxonomy (NCBI): domain Eukaryota; kingdom Viridiplantae; phylum Streptophyta; class Magnoliopsida; order Poales; family Poaceae; genus Aegilops; species Aegilops speltoides. The sequence goes on from JAHHZJ010003318.1 coordinate 13,687, forward strand.
TGACTTCTAGAATAGGATTACCGTACCACTCAGTGCGGATCTTACTCTGGTAGACCTACGAGGTTCGATAGAAACTTGATCTGAAGTTTCATGATCAATATCATTAGCTTCCTCACTAATTGGTGTAGTTGTCAAAGGAACGGTTCTTGTGATGAACTACTTTCTAATAAGGGAGCAGGTGGGATTACCTCATCAAGTTCTACTTTCCTTCCTCACTTCTTTCGAGAGAAACTCCTTCTCTAGAAAGGATCCGATTTAACAACGAAAATCTTGCCCTCGGATCTGTGATAGAAGGTGTACCCAATAGTCTCTTTTGGGTATCCTATGAAGACACATTTCTCGATTTGGGTTCGAGCTTATCTGGTTGAAGTTTCTTCACATAAGCATCGCAGCCCCAAACTTTAAGAAAGCGACAACTTTGGTTTCTTGCCAAACCCAGATTCATAAGGCGTCGTCTCAGCGGTTTTGATGGTGCCCTATTTAGCGTGAATGCGGCCGTCTCTAAAGCATAACCCCGAGCGATAGCGGTAAATCGGTAAGAGACATCATAGATCGCACCATATCTAGTAAATCACGATTCGACGTTCGGACACACCATTTCGTTGTGGTGTTAGGGTGGCGTGAGTTCTGAAACTATTCGCATTGTTTCAAATGTAAACCAAACTCGTAACTCAAATATTCTCCTCCACGATCGGATCGTAGAAACTTTATTTTCTTATTACGATGATTTTCCACTTCACTCTGAAATTCTTTGAACTTTTCAAATGTTTTGGACTTGTGTTTCATTAAGTAGATATACCCATATCTGCTCAAATCATCTGTGAAGGTGAGAAAATACGATACCGCTTGTGAGCCTCAACATTCATTGGACCACAAACATCGGTATGTATGATTTCCAACAAATCAGTTGCTCGCTCCATAGTTCAGGAGAGCGGCGTTTTAGTCATCTTGCCCATGAGGCACGGTTACATAAGTACCAAGTGATTCATAATCAAGTGATTCAAAAGCCCATCGGTATGGAGTTTCTTCATCGCTTTACACCGATATGACCTAAGCGGCGATTGCCACAAATAAGTTGCACTATCATTATCAACTCTGCATCTTTTGGTTTCAACACTATGAATATGTGTATCACTACTATCGAGATTCAATAAAAATAGACCACTCTTCAAGGGTGCATGACCATAAAGATATTACTCATATAAATAGAACAACCATTATTCTCGATTTAAATGAATAACCGTCTCGCATCAAACAAGATCCGAGATATAATGTTCATGCTCAGCGGTGGCACCAAATAACAATTATTTAGGTCTAAAACTAATCCCGATGGTAGATGTAGAGGTAGCGTGCCGACCGCGATCACATCGACTTTGGAACCATTTCCCTCGCGCATCGTCACCTCGTCCTTAGCCAATCTTCGCAATCCGTAGTCCTGTTTGAGTTGCAAATATTAGCAGAACCGATATCAAATACCAGGTGCTCTGCGAGCATTAGTAAGGTACACATCAATAACATGTATATCACATATACCTTTGTTCACTTTGCCATCCTTCTTATCCGCCAAATACTTGGGGCAGTTTCGCTTCGATGTCGATCGCTTGTAGTAGAAGCACTCTGTTTCGGGCTTAGGTCGGACTTGGGTTTCTTCTCTTGAGCGACAACTTGTTTGTTGTTCTTCTTGAAGTTCCTTCTTCTTCCCTTTGCCCTTTTCTTGGCTGGTGGTCTTGTTAACCATCAACACTTGATGCTCCTTCTTGATTTCTACCTCCATGACTTTTAGCATTGCGAAGAGCTCGGGAATAGTCTTGTCCATCCCTTGCATATTATAGTTCATCACGAAGCTCTTGTAGCTTGGTGGCGATGATTGAAGAATTACATCAATGACACTATCATCGGGAAGATTAACTCCCGGTTGAATCAAGTGATTATTATACCCAGACATTTTGAGTATGTGTTCCTTGAAGAACTATTCTCCTCCATCTTGCAGCTATAGAACTTATTGGAGACTTCATATCTCTCAATCCGGGCATTTGCTTGAAATATTAACTTCAACTCTGGAACATCTCATATGCTCCATAGCGTTCAAAGCGTCGTTGAAGACCGGTTCTAAGCCGTAAAGCATAGCACTTGAACTATCGAGTAGTCATCGGCTTTGCTCGCGCGGACGTTCTTAACATCGTCGGTTGCATCGGCGGCGAGGCTGGCACCAGCGGTGCTTCGGGGCGTAATTCTTCTATGCGACAATGAGGATAATCCTCGAATTCTGGACCCGATCCGTGTAATTGCTACCATCATCTTTCAACTTTGCTTTCTCAAGGAACGCATTAAAATTCAACGGAACAACAGCACGAGCCATCTATCTACAACAAACATAGACAAGCAAAATACTATCAAGTACTAAGTTCATGATAAATTTAAGTTCAATTAATCATATTACTTAAGAACTCCCACTTAGACAGACATCTCTCTAGTCATCTAAGTGATCACGTGATCCAAATCAACTAAACCATGTCCGATCATCACGTGAGATGGAGTAGTTTCAATGGTGAACATCACTATGTTGATCATATCTACTATATGATTCACGTTCGACCTTCGGTCTCCGTGTTCGAGGCCATATCTGTATATGCTAGGCTCGTCAAGTTTAACACAGTATTCGCGTGTGCAACTGTTTTGCACCGTTGTATTTGAGCGTAGAGCCTATCACACCCGATCATCACGTGGTGTCTCGGCACGAAGAACTTTTAATAGCGGTGCATACTCGGGAGAACACTTCTTGATAATTAGTGAGAGATCATCTTAAAATGCTACCGTCAATCAAAGCAAGATAAGATGCATAAAGGATAAACATCACATGCAATCAATATAAGTGATATGATATGGCCATCATCATCTTGTGCTTGTGATCTCCATCTTCAAAAGCCGTCGTGATCACCATCGTCACCGTAGCGACACCTTGATCTCCATCGTAGCATCGTTGTCATTCGCCATCTATTGCTTCTCGACTATCGCTACGCTTAGTGATAAAGTAAAGCAATTACAAGCGTTGCATTTCATACAATAAGCGACAACCATATGGCTCTGCCGATTGCCGATAACCGGTTACAAAACATGATCATCTCATACAATAAAATATAGCATCACGTCTTGACCATATCACATCACAACATGCCTGCAAAAACAAGTTAGGCGTCCTCTACTTTGTTGTTGCAAATTTTACGTGGCTGCTACGGGCTTAGCAAGAACCGTTCTTACCTCGCATCAAAACCACAGCGATAGTTCGTCAAGTTAGTGCTGTTTGAACCTTCGCAAGGACGGGCGTAGCCACTCGATTCAGCTAAAGTGAGAGAGCGGACACCCGCCAGCCACCTTTAAGCACGAGTGCTCGTAGCGGTGAAACCGGTCTCGCGTAAGCGTCTGGCGTAATGTCGGTCGGGCGCTTCATCTCACAATACCGCCCGAACCAAAGTATGACATCTTTGGTAGCGGTATGACTTATATCGCCCACAACTCACTTGTGTTCTACTCGTGCATATGACATCTCGCATAAAACCTGGCTCGGATGCCCTTTGTTGGGGAGCGTAGTAATTTCAAAAAATTCCTCACACACGCAAGATCATGGTGATGGCATAGCAGCGAGAGGAGAGTTTTGTCCACGTAGCCTCGTAGGCCGTAAGCGGAGGCGTTATGACAGCGGTTGATGTAGTCGTGCGTCTTCACGATCCGACCGATCCAAAGTACGAGCGTCACGGCACCTCCGAGTTCAGCACACGTTCAGCTCGATGGCGATCCCGGGCTCCGATCCAGCAAAGCGTCGGGGATGAGTTCCGTCGACCGCGACGGCGTGGTGGCGATGATGATGTTCTACGGCGCGAGGCCGCCTAAACTCATGACGATATGACCGAGGTGGAATATGGTGGAGGGGCACCGCTGCAGCTAAGAGCGATCCGTAGATCAACTTGTGTGTTCTAGGGTGGCCCCTGCCCGTATATAAAGGAGCAAGGGGTGCGGTTGACCCTAGGAGGAGGCGGCAGGAGGAGTCCTACTCCCTAGGAGTAGGACTCCCCTTTTCCTAGTTGGATTAGGACTTGGGGGGGAGGAAGAGGAAAGAGGCGCCCCTTCCTTCTCCCATTCGGACTAGGGGGAGGCGCCGTGGCCTGCCCTAGCCGACCCTCCTCTTCTCCCTCATGGCCCACTAAGGCCCATTAACCCCGGGAGGTTCGGTAACCCCGGTGTTCGGTAAAATCGATTTCACGGAACTATTCGATGTCAAACATAGGCTTCAATATATCAATCTTTATGTCTCGACCATTTGAGACTCCTCGTCATGTCGTGATCACATCAGGGACTCGAACAAACTTGGTACATCAAAACTTATAAACTCATAATAAAAGCTGTCATCATAATGTTAGCGTGCGGACCCTACGGGTTCGAGAACTATGTAGACATGACCTAGAACTATTCTCGGTCGATAACCAATAGCGGAACACGGATGCCCATATTGGTTCCTACATATTCTCTGAAGATCTTTATCGGTCGAACCGCATAACAACATCGTTGTTCCCTTTGTCATCGGTATGTTACTTGCCGAGATTTGATCGTCGGTATCAATACCTAGTTCAATCTCGTTCTTGGCAAGTCTCTTTACTCGTTCGTAATGCATCATTCGTAACTAACTCATTAGCTACATTGCTTGCAAGGCTTATAGTGATGTGCATTACGAGAGGGCGAGAGATACCTCTCCGAGCAATCGGATGACAAAACCTAATCTCAAAATCGCCAACTCAACATGTACCTTTGGAGACACCTGTAGTACTCCTTTATAATCACCCGATTCGTTGTGGCGTTTGGTAGCACCAAAGTGTTCCTCCGGTAAATGTGAGTTGCATAATCTCACGATTACGAGGAACATGTATAAGTCATGAAGAAAGCAATAGCAATATACTAAGCGATCAAGTGCTAGGCTAGCGGAATGGGTCATGTCAATCACATCATTCTCCTAATGATGTGATCCCATTAATCAAATGACAACACATGTCTATGGTTAGGAAACATAACCATCTTTGATTAATAAGCTAGTCAAGTAGAGGCATACTAGTGGCGTTGTGTTTGTCTATGTATTCACACATGTATTATGTTTCCGGTTAATACAATTCTAGCATGAATAATAAACATTTATCATGATATGAGAAATAAATAATAACTTTATTAACCGTTGCTCCTTTATATCTGAGAGCAATAGGGCACCCCTAGAGACACAAGTTGATCTCGGATGGATGGTTCATGGCGTGTGCGATGCCCCTCCACCATATTCTGCCTCGGTCGTATAAATCCAAGGTCAGTTTGGCGAAGCCTGCTGGCGATGAATCAAGGTTCAAACTGAATGCGTCGTCTTGTGAAAGTGATCTGACGCTGGGCTGGACTCGGGCTTGGGGATGCGTCATCGAGCAGAGCGTGTCATTGAACTTCCGGAGGTGCGTCGTTCGTTGCCAGATCGGTCGGATCGTGAAATCTGACTACATCAGCTTAGCGTTGTGATTATAGCGAAGTAAAGTGAATTGGAGGAAAACTCTCCCTCTTGTTGCTATGTCATGAGCGTGTGCGTGAGAAAATATTTAGCTTTGGCTCCTAAGCACAGGTGGCTGAATTTCTGCGAGAGCTTTGTTGGCGGGATTCATAAACATCTTAAGTGAGAGTTTGATCAGCTAGGGCAGGCTGAGTTTCAGTTTCAGAGTTGAAAACTTACAGTCTAAAACAAATTTTGAAATGGATCCGTCTCCCTAGAGGCAATAATAAAGTTATTATTTATTTCCTCATATCTTGATAAATGTTTATTATTCATTCTAGAATTGTATTAACCGGAAACATAATACATGTGTGAATACATAGACAAACACAACGTCACTAGTATGCCTCTACTTGACTAGCTTATTAATCAAAGATGGTTATGTTTCCTAACCATAGACATGTGTTGTCATTTGATTAATGGGATCATATCATTAGAGAATGATGTGATTGACATGACCCATTCCGTTAGCCTAGCACTTGATCGTTTAGTATATTGCTATTGCTTTCTTCATGACTTATACATGTTCTGTAACTATGAGATTATGCAACTCCGTTTGGGAGGAACACTTTGGGTACTACCAAGCGTCTAGCGTAAGCTGGGTGATTATAAAGAGTACTACAGGTGTCTCCAAAGGTACATGTTGGGTTGGCGTATTTCGAGATTAGGCTTTGTCACTCCGATTGTCGGAGAGGTATCTCTGGGCCCTCTCGGTAATGCACATCACTATAAGCCTTGCAAGCAATGTAGCTAATGAGTTAGTTACGGAATGATGCATTAAATAACGAGTAAAGAGACTTGCGATGCTTGAGATTAAACTAGGTATTTGATACCGACGATCGAATCTCGGGCAAGTAACATACCGATGACAAAGGGAACAACGTATGTTGTTATGCGGTTTGACCGATAAAGATCTTCGTAGAATTTGTAGGAACCAATATGGGCATCCTGGTTCCGCTATTGGTAATTGACCGAGAATAGTTCTAGGTCATGTCTACATAGTTCTCAAACCCGTAGGGTCCGCACGCTTAACGTTACGATGGCAGTTTTATTATGAGTTTATAAGTTTTGATGTACCAAAGTTTGTTCGGAGTCGCGGATGTGATCACACACATGACGAGGAGTCTCGAAATGGTCAAGACATAAAGATTGATATACTGGAAGCCTATGTTTGGACTTCGGAATAGTTCCGGGTGAAATCGGGATTTTTAGGAACAGGAAGTTCTGGAACCCTCACAGGGGTTAATGGGCCTTAGTGGGCCATGAGGAGAAAGAGGAGGGCCGGCCAGGGCAGGCCGTGCGCCCCCCCCCTAGTCCAAATAGGACAAGGAAGGGGGGGCGGCACCCCTCTTTCCTCTTTCCCTCCCCCCAAGTCCTAATCCAACTAGGAAAGGGGGGAAGTCCTACTCCCGGTGGCAGTAGGACTCCTCCAGTGCGCCTCCTCCTAGGGCCGCCCGCACCCCCCATTGCTCCTTTATATACGGGGGCAATGGGGCACCCTAGAAGACACAAGTTGATCTACGGATCGTTCCTTAGCCGTGTGCGGTGCCCCCCTCCACCATATTCTACCTCGGTCATATCGTCGCGGAGTTTAGGCGAAGCCTGCGATAGAACATCATCATCATCACCACGCCCGTCGTCTTGTGGAACTCATCCCGACGCTTTGCTGGATCGGGCAGGGGATCGTCATCGAGCTGAGCGTGTGCTAAACTTCGGAGGTGCGTGCGTTCGCTACTTGGATCGGTCGGATCGTGAAGATGTCGACTACATCAACAGCGTTGTCATAGCGCTTCGCTTCGATCTCACGAGTGCGTGGACAAAACTCTCCCCTCTTGTTGCTATGTCATCACCATGATCTTGCGTGTGCGTAGGAAAATATTTGAAATTCCTCGTTCCCCAGCGATGGCATCGAGCCAGGTTTTATGCGTAGATGTCATATGCGAGTAGAACACAAGTGAGTTGTGGGTGATACAAGTCATCTTGCTTACCAGCATGTCATACTATGGTTGGCGGTATTGTGAGATGAAGCGGCCGGACCGACATTACAGCGTCGCTTTACGCGAGGCTGGTTTCACCGTTCACGAGCACTCGTGCTTAAAGGTGGCTGGCGGGTGTCTGTCTCTCTCACTTTAGCTGAATCGAGTGTGGCTATGCCCGGTCATTGCGAAGGTTAAAACAGCACTAACCAGCGAACTATCGTTGTGGTTTTGATGCGTGGTAAACGGTTCTTGCTAAGCCCGTAGCAGCCACGTAAAATTTGCAACAACAAAGTAGAGAGCGTCTAACTTGTTTTTGCGGGGCATGTTGTGATGTGATATGGTCAAGGCGTGATGCTATATTTTATTGTATGAGATGATCATGTTTTGTAACGAAGTTATCGGCAAATGGCGAGGAGCCATATGGTTGTCGCTTTATTGTATGAAATGCAAAGCATACTGTAATTGCTTTACTTTATCACTAAGCGGTAGCGATAGTCGTAGAAAGCAATAGATGGGCGTAGCGACAACGATGCTACGATGGAGATCAAGGTGTCGCGCCGGTGATGATGGTGATCACGGCGATGCTTTGAAGATGGAATCACAAGCACAAGATGATGATGGCCATATCATATCACTTATATTGATTGCATGTGATGTTTATCCTTTATGCATCTTATCTTGCTTTGATTGTGGTAGCATTTTAAGATGATCTCTCATTAATTATCAAGAAGTGTTCTCCACGAGTATGCACCGTGGCGAAAGTTCTTCGTCTTGAGACACCACGTGATGATCGGGTGTGATAGGCTCTACGTTCAAATACAACGGTGCAAAAGCAGTTGCACACGCGGAATACTCGAGTTAAACTTGATGAGCCTAGCATATACATATATGGCCTTGGAACATGGAGACCGAAGGTCGAACATGAATCATATAGTAGATATGATCAACATAGTGATGTTCACCATTGAAACTACTCCATCTCACGTGATGATCGGACATGGTTTAGTTGATTTGGATCACGTGATCACTTAGATGACTAGAGATGTCATCTAAGTGGGAGTTCTTAAAGTAATATGATTAAATGAACTTAAATTTATCATGAACTTAGTACGATAGTATTTTGCTTGTCTATGTTTGTTGTAGATAGATGGCTCGTGCTATTGTTAGTTGAATTTTAATGCGTTCTTGAGAAAGCAAAGTTGAAAGATGATGGTAGCAATTACGGATTGGGTCCGTAACTTTGAGGATTATCCTCATTCTTTGCCTGAAGAATTACGTCTGGAAGCTCCGCTGGGTGCTAGGCCTGCTGCTGATGCTGGCGGCGGCGTTAAGAACATCTGGCGAGCAAAGCGATGACTACTCGATAGTTCGGTTTGCCATGCTTCGGCTTAGAACCGGGTCTTCAACGGCGTTTTGAGCGTCATGGAGCATATGAGATGTTCGAGGAGTTGAAGTTAATATTTCAAGCAAATGCCGGATTGAGAGATATGAAGTCTCCAATAAGTTCTATAGCTGCAAGATGGAGGAGAATAGTTACATCGGTGAACACATATTCAAAATGTGCGGGTATAATAATCACTTGATTCAACTAGGAGTTAATCTTCACGATGATAGTGTCATTGAGGATTCTTCAATCACGCCACCAAGCTACAAGAGCTTCGTGATGAACTATAATATGCAAGGAATGGACAAGACTATTCCGAGCTCTTAGCAATGCTAAATGCGCGAGGTAGAAATCAGAAGGAGCATCAAGTGTTGATGGTTAACAAGACCACAGTTTCAAGAAAAGGGCAAAGGGAAGAAGAAGGGAACTTCAAGAAGAACAGCAAACAAGTTCTGCTCAAGAGAAAAACCCAAGTCGGACCTAAGCACAGCTGAATGCTTTCTTACCAGCGGTGGACTTTGGAAGAAACTGCCCCAAGTATTTGGCGGATAAGAAGGATGGCAAAGTGAACAAAGGTATATGTGATATACATGTTATTGATGTGTACCTTACTAATGCTCGTAGTAGCTTTTGGGTATTTGATCTTTGGTTACATTGCTAATATTTGCAACTCGAAACACGGACTACGGATTAAGCGAAGATTGGCTAAGGGCGAGGTGGCGATGCGTGGGAAATGGTTCCAAAGTCGATGTGATCGCGGTCGTGCGCTACCTCTACATCTACCATCGGGATTAGTTTTAGACCTAAATAATTGTTATTTGGTGCCAGCGTTGAGCATGAACATTATCTGGATCTTGTTTGATGCGAGACGGTTATTCATTTAAGTCAGAGAATAATGGTTGTTCTATTTATATGAGAAATATCTTTTACGGTCATGCACCCTTGAAGAGTGGTCTATTTTTATTAAATCTCGATAGTAATGATACACATATTCATAGTGTTGAAACCAAAAGATGTAGAGTTGATAATGATAGTGCAACTTATTTGTGGCACTTGCCGTTTAGGTCATATCGATTGTAAAGCGCATGAAGAAACTCCATCTTGATGGGCTTTTGGAATCACTTGATTATGAATCACTTGGTACTTGCGAACCGTTCCTCATGGGCAAGATGACTAAAGCGCCGTTCTCGGAACTATGGGCGAGCAAGCGATTTGTTGGAAATCATACATCGATGTTTGTGGTCAATGAATGTTGAGGCTCATGGCGGGTATTGTTATTTTCTCACCTTCACAAATGATTTGAGCAGATATGGGTATATCTACTTAATGAAACACAAGTCTGAAACATTTGAAAAGTTCAAAGAATTTGAGTGAAGTGGAAAATCATCGTAACAAGAAAATAAAGTTTCTACGATCTGATCATGGAGGAGAATATTTGAGTTCTGAGTTTGGTTTACATTTGAAACAATGCGGAATAGTTTAGCAACAACGCCACCGGAACACCACAGCGAAATGGTGTGTTCGAGCGTTATGTCGTACTTTACTAGATATGGTGCGATCTATGATGTCTCTTCTTGATTTACCGCTATCGTTTTGGGGTTATGCTTTAGAGATGGTCGCATTCACGTTAAATAGGGCACCATCAAAATCCATTGAGACGACGCCTCATGAACTGTGGTTTGGCAAGAAACCAAAGTTGTTGTTTCTTAAAGTTTGGGGCTGCGATGCTTATGTGAAGAAACTTCAACCAGATAAGCTCGAACCTAAATCGGAGAAATGTGTCTTTACAGGATACCCAAAAGAGACTATTGGGTACACCTTCTATCATAGAGCTAAGGGCAAGATTTTCGTTGCTAAAATCGGATCCTTTCTAGGGAGGAAAGTAGAACTTGATGAGGTAACTGTACCTGCTCCCTTATTGGAAAGTAGTTCATCACAAGAACCGGTTCCTGTGACAACTACACCAATTAGTGAAGAAGCTAATGATATTGATCATGAAACTTCAGATCAAATTTCTCTTGAACCTCGTAGGTCTGCGAGTAAGATCCGCGCAGTGGTGCGGTAATCCTATTACGGAAGTCATGTTACTTGACCATGATGAACCTCACGAACTATGAGAAGCGATGATGAGCCCAGATTCCATAAAATGGCTAGAAGCCATGAAATCTGAGATGGGATCCATGTATGAGAACAAAGTATGGACTTTGGTTGACTTGCTCGATGATCGGCAAGCCATTGAGAATAAATGGATCTTTAAGAAGAAGGCGGCTGATGGTAATGTAGCATCTATGAAGCTCGACTTGTTGCGAAAGGTTTTCGACAAGTTCAAGGGGTTGACTACGATGAGACTTTCTCACCCATAGCGATGCTTAAGTCTGTCGAATCATGTTAGCTATTGCTGCATTTTATGATTATGAAATTTGGCAAATGGATGTCAAAACTGCATTCTTGAATGGATTTCTAGAAGAAGAGTTGTATATGATGCAGCGAAGGTTTTGTTGATCCAAAGGTGCTAACAAAGTGTGCAAGCTCAGCGATCCATTTATGGACTGGTGCAAGCATCTCGGAGTTGGAATAAATGCTTTGATAGTGTGATCAAAGCATATGGTTTATCTGAGACTTTTGGAGAAGCTGTATTTACAAGAAAGTGAGTGGGAGCTCTGTAGCATTTACGATATTATATGTAGATGACATATTATTAGATGGAAATGATATAGAATTCTGGATAGCATAAAGGGATACTTGAATAAAAGTTTTTCAATGAAAGACCTCGGTGAAGCTGCTTACATATTGGGCATCAAGATTTATAGAGATAGATCAAGGCGCTTAATAGGACTTTCACAAAGCACATACCTTGATAAAATTTTGAAAAAGTTCAAAATGGATCGAGGCAAAGAAAGGGTTCTTGCCCGTGCTACAAGGTGTGAAGTTGAGTCGGACTCAATGCCCGACCACAGCGGAAGATAGAGAAAATGAAAGATGTTCCTATGCTTGACCATAGGCTCTATCATGTATGCAATGTTGTGTATGAGACTGACGTATGCTTAGCAATAAGCTTGGCGGGGAAGGTACCAAAGTAATCGAGTGGATCCTTTGGACAGCGGTCAGAACATCTGAAATACGAAAAGGACTAAGGATATGTTTCTCGTATATGGAGGTGACAAAGAGCTAGTCGTAAATGGTTACGTCGATGCAAGCTTTGACAACGATCAGGACGATTCTAAATCGCAAACCGGATACATGTTTTTATTAAGCGATGGAGCTGTAAGTTGGTGCGTTCTAAACAAAGCGTCGTGGCGGGATCTACATGTGAAGCGGAGTACATAGCTGCTTGGAAGCGACAAATGAAAGAATGCGGATGAAGGAGTTCATTTCCGATCTAGGTGTCATACCTAGTGCATCGGGACCAATGAAGATCTTCTGTGACAACACTGGTGCAATTGCCTTGGCAAAGGAATCTAGATTTCATAAGAGGACCAAGCACATCAAGAGACGCTTCAATTCCATCCGAGACCAAGTCCAAGTGGGAGACATAGAGATTTTCAAGATACATACGGATCTGAATGTTGCAGACCAATTGACTAAGCCTCTCTCATGAGCAAAACATGATCAGCACCAAGACTCCATGGGTGTTAGAATCATTACTATGTAATCTAGATTATTGACTCTAGTGCAAGTGGGAGACTGAAGGAAATATGCCCTAGAGGCAACAATAAAGTTATTATTTATTTCCTCATATCATGATAAATGTTTATTATTCATGCTAGACTTGTATTAACCGGAAACATAATACATGTGTGAATACATAGACAAACACAACGTCACTAGTATGCCTCTAATTGACTAGCTTATTAATCAAAGATGGTTACGTTTCCTAACCATAGACATGTGTTGTCATTTGATTAATGGGATCACATCATTAGGAGAATGATGTGATTGACCTGACCCATTGTTAGCCTAGCACTTGATCGTTTAGTATATTGCTATTGCTTTCTTCATGACTTATACATGTTCCTGTAACTATGAGATTATGCAACTCACGTTTACCGGAGGAACACTTTGGGTACTACCAAATGTCACAATGTAACTGGGTGATTATAAAGGAGTACTACAGGTGTCTCCAAAGGTACATGTTGGGTTGGCATATTTCGAGATTAGGTTTTGTCACTCCGATTGCCGGAGAGGTATCTCTGGGCTCTCTCTGTAATGCACATCACTATAAGCCTTGCAAGCAATGTAGCTAATGAATTAGTTACGGAATGATGCATTACATAATGAGTAAAGAGACTTGCCGGTAATGAGATTAAACTAGGTATTGGATACGATGATTGAATCTCGGGCAAGTAACATACCGATGACAAAGGAACAACGTATGTTGTTATGCGGTTTGGTGATAAAGATCTTCGTAGAATATGTAGGAACCAATATGGGCATCCGAGGATCCGCTATTGGTTATTGATCGAGAATAGTTCTAGGTCATGTCTACATAGTTCTTGAACCGTAGGGTCCTTGCGCTTAACGTTACGATGGAGTTTTATTATGAGTTTATAAGTTTTGATGTACAGAAGTTTGTTGAGTCCGGATGTGATCACGGACATGGCGAGGAGTCTCGAAATGGTCGAGACATAAATATTGATATATTGGAAGCCTATGTTTGGACTTGAATAGTTCGGGTGAAATCGGGATTTTCTTAGGAACAGAAATTCTGGGAACCCTCGGGGGTTAATGGGCCTTAGTGGGCCATGAGGGAGAAAGAGGAGGGCGGCGGGGGGGCAGGCGTCGCCCCTCCCCTAGTCCGAATAGGACAAGGAAGAAGCGGCGCCCTGTCGATGTCAAAACCGGCGGATCTCGGGTAGGGGTCGAAGCGTGCGTCTAGGCGGATGGTAACAGGAGACAAGGGACACGATGTTTTACCCGAGTTGGGCCCTCTCGATGGAGGTAAAACCCTACTCTGCTTGATTGATATTGATGATATGGGTAGTACAAGAGTGGATCTACCACGAGATCAAGGAGGCTAAACCTAGAAGCTAGCCTATGGTATGATTGTTGTTCATCCTATGGACTAAAACCCTCCGGTTTATATAGACAGGAGAGGGCTAGGGTTTACAGTCGGTTACAATGGTAGGAGATCTACATATCCGTATTGCCAAGCTTGCCTTCCACGCCAAGGAAAGTCCCATCCGGACATGGGGACGAAGTCTTCAATCTTGTATCTTCATAGTCTTGGAGTCCGGCCGATGATGATAGTTGGTTATCCGGACACCCCTAGTCGAGACTCCCTCGGTAGCCCCGAACCAGGCTTCAATGACGCGAGTCCGTAGCGTATATTGTCTTCGGCGTTGCAAAGGCGGGTTCTCCTCCAAATTCCATGTGCTTGCGAATAGTGTCGGGCTTCCTTATAAATATTGCGCTCCTTGGCTTCACGCCCAATAATGGCCTTCTTCCACATGTCGTATGAATCACGAAAGGCGAGGTATTTTACATTTACCCCTAAGGCTGCGTGAATAAGCTGCCTATAAGAGGTAAGAATCCAGATCCAAATCACACCATCCTCCTTGGTGAGTACTCATCGGGCGCTTGAAACAAATCCACTCCATCATGGACGTCGTGGCGGCTCCTCTCCTCACGCTCCCAGCCCTCAACGAGGAGATTGGAGGAGATGTTCGATCCCGCCTGCCCAGCTGGTGGCGCTCAAGCGGAGGATACCTTCCTCGGCCTTTATGGTCTCGGTTCGAGCAGGCTGGCCTCCTACAAGGTTGAAAACAGTGGAGAACACCCCAGTCCCTCAAAGGAGGCGGGTGTGCCGTCCCTTATCTAATAAGGGCTCGAATTTCCCATACATCCGTTCCTCCGGGGCACGGAGTTCTCACGGACTCGGCTTCATCACCTTCGCCCGCCTCCATTACGCACATTGCGGGTTTAGTAGCTCTTTGCAAGCTGTTCTTGGGCATCGAGCCCCATTTTTCCTTGTGGAAGAGATTGTTTTGCCTCGTACCCGTTCTCACGAGGGTCGATATATCAAGTGGGCGGGCGAAATATGGCGCATCGCCGGGGACGGATATCTATCCGGAACCCCAAAAGCGTCAAGGCCAGCCGGAATGGTTTTATGTGGAAGATGCTCCACTACGGACCCGATTCGGATCAGCCTCGAGTTCAACAGCGCTCCCTCACGAAGCGCTGAGTTGGCGCCATGAGCCCTCAGCGGGAAGATAGCGAGGCGTCCATTATCGATGGGCGGATAAGGTTCTTGGCTCATTCCGGATTGACCGTGATTGGAGTCATGGCCACGTGCATTATCGAGGGTGCAGCCGCTCGATATAAAGGGCCACCCATGTGGGATTTCAGCGGGAGAATGGCGCCACCCGTCATGGCATAAGGGCGGGATCGACGCGGTCTGGTGAAGATCTTGTCCGGTTTGTACAAGGGAGAGAAGGAGGACTTCCTCTGAACGAGTTCATTGAACGGATTCTCCATGAATAACCCTCGGAGCTGGGTAAGCGAACGTTTATCTACCCGATCCGTGCTTTCAAAGTTAAATGTCTTACCTTATGATTTCGACGCAGGAACTGCGCCGGGATGTGGAGGGCATACATAGTCCGGCTCCACAACCCGAGGATCCGGGAAGATCCCTTGATCCGACCTCCGAAGAGGATTCGGACATAAAGGTGGAGCTGATCGACAGGGTGTTCCACCAACTTAGCATGGATAATGCTCTAGTCGCCATTACGGCTGACTACCCGGGTTTATCTCCGGCTTCCAAGGTAACTATGACCGGAGCCCTGACACCATTACTTCGTCCATGCTTATTTCTGACCGCCGTATACCAACGGTGTCTTGCAGGAGGTGCCTTCAAAGGCGGAAGCGATCCGTGGTGTCGACCAACAAGGGTCGATTCGGCCAGAAAGCGGAAGAAGTGCGTTGCGAATTGAAGCGTCGCCCGCAGCGGTATGGCGCGCCACCGTTTTAAGGAAAAGACTCTGTGAGATATATTAATGCTCAAGACTTTTCCGGGAGAAAAGCGCTTCGCGAATTTGTGCGGAGAGGTTGCCAACCAAGCCTCCTTGACCCGGGCTCCAAGACCTAATCCGGAGGGGCGGCGCAAAGCGCGAGCGGATGCTCCTCAACGGAGGATGCCGACAGGCTGTCGCTACAGGTGCGAGGTGGAAGCGCCATGAATCACCGGCGCCCCGACGGTTCTTCGTGGCGTGTTTCTCCTGGGCGTTGAATGCCTTTAATGCGGGAGCAGCGCACCTGCCGTGCCGCTCAAGATGGTTTAACGAGCCACGGGCGGTATGTGAAGGACATCTGGGTAAGGAATTTTAATAGTTATATATGCGGTAGCCTCCAAGACTTAAAGTAGTTAGAATAGCGATTTAAGGATACTCAAGCTGTCCCGAGGGCTTCAAGAGTGCAAGGCCCAACTTGAGGCCGAACTAGCCGCAGGAGGAGGCACAGAGACCCCTACTGGTAACACATATTTCGAAAAGATGAGCAGTTTATGGCGTGTGGCGTGCGTATAAATCTGATAATAATATTGCAGATGTTGCCGGACTTGATCCAGACAAGCAACAACTACTGCGCCAGCTGAAGGCCGGCGAGAGGGTGCTTATGAAGGTGCAGCAGGAGAGAACAAACTCCAAGATGCCCACACCCAGGTGGGGAAGAGCTAAAAGGTGTTGGGCCCGGTATGCAGCTCCGTGGAGGAGAATCGGCGACCGTCGCGACATCTGATAAGTGCTTGAGCAAACTCTTTTGAGAAGAAAAGTTCAGCGAGGAAGTCGATTGACAATGTGTATGTAGGTGTGCTCACAGTCGCCTGCGGAGAAATGCACAGTTCAGCGGGTGACCAATTTCCGAGCTGGTGCAAGCTGCCTGAACGTGTTCGACGAGGCGATGAGTGGCGTCGCCCGAGGCCTTATGGCCGTCCGTCTCCTCCCGAGGGCCTTGGAGGCTTGCTTGGAGAAGCTTGGGGAACGCGGCGGTGCTTCCGTTTGTGGAAGATATCGGCCTGCCTTCAAGGCGCCCGAGGAGGCTGAGGCCATGGTGAAGGCAGCGGTACAAGAAGGCGGATCCGAACCACATGGCGAGGTCGGACTGTGGGGCCCGATGGGAAGGAGATCCTGTGAAGCTTAATGTGCGGCCAAGTAGAGTTGGCGCTAAGTATTCTAACGGAATATGTAAATTAGACAGACTGTTAGGCGGGATTGAAGAGGAGTAAAAGTCGATCAATTTGTGATGTATTTTAAAATGATATGTAAAATGCCTTCTAGCGGATTGTAGATCGTTTGTCTTTGCAGACCTTTTCACTTCAACCTCGGGACCCTAGAGTCAGTGTGTCGAATACCCTCTCGGTTATGAAAAAGCGGGGCATGCATGGAGACCCGGCGTGGGGTCATTAGTGCTTTATCGGACAAGTGCCCAACTAGTTATGTTATATTACATGGTTAGTAAGAAACATCTTCGGGGAGAATAGTTTTGTTAGGGGTTCCTTTCACGGGAGACATGCCCTAAAGTGCATGTCGGGACTGCGAAAAAAGCGAGAAAAAGCATCAGGGGCAGATAAATAAGTAAATAAGAAATCATCTTTCAAGTCACCGACCGAATATTCCCTTAAACGCTAGCTTTCGGCTTCACCCGATCGAGGTACACATCCGGTGACCAGCGATAACAATCATTGAAGGTGCTTCCTTTACCTCCTAGCGAGAACAATTGGGAGCGTAGGGGTAAGCACGAGGAGCAAAACAACCCAGCTTGGCCAAAACTTAAGTCATATCGATGCATATAATGGTGAATAAAAGGTACATGCGGAAGTGTGACACATGTGTTGGGCATAAAGCCGTATAAATAAACACATTAAAGAAGCCCCGAGTATAATGAGTGCGGGTGCTTACGTCAAGTGTGTGCGAACAATGCATGAGATCAGCCCTCAAAGGCTCTATGAAAAAGGAGGAGAAAGAGAGAAACAAAAGACAACTGAATTATAAAATGTGGGCGGAGGAAGAGCGAACTCGAGTCGGCGCTAAGCGTAGAATCTTGGAGGCGGGCTGCGTTCCATGGGTTCGGCTCGAGTCGGTTGTCCGATGCGTTTCATGAGCGGTATGCTCCACGGTCGAGGACTTGATCGATGATGAAGGACCTTCCCATTTGGGCTTGAGTTTGTCCTTTTCTTGTCCGTGAGGCGTAGAACTAGTTCACCAACATTGTAGGTTTGGCCCGTACTTCTACTGCTTTGATATCTTGAGCTGCTGGCGATAGAATCGAAGCGAGCCTTTGCCACGTCGCGCTCCTCCTCCAATGCGTCCAAACTACCTGCCGATCCAACTCGGCTTCTCTTTCTTTGTACATGCGCTTTTCGAGGTGAGTCATGAATTATATCGTGGGCAAGACTGCCTCTGCGCGTATACCATAAAGAATGGCGTGAATCGGTGAGTACGATTTGGCGTGGTCCGCAGCCCCAGTCTGGTCGAGCTCCTCTACCGGTCGTATTAGATTCCGTGAGGACCGCACTAACACTGGCTTTGATGCGCTCATGATTAGACCATTTGCTCGTTCGACTGACCGTTAGTTTGAGGGTGATAGGTGAGCGTGGTCGAGCTTGATGCCCATATTTTTGCACGAGTTTAACCTCGTCGGTACGAAGTTTGTGTAGTTATCGGTGATGATCTTTGTGGGGGCGCCATAACGGTGTACTATCCGGATATGAAGTCTATCATAGGTCGGATTAAGCCATTTAAGCGGCTTGGCCTCTATCCATTTGGTGAATTTGTCCACCATGACCAATAGGTACTTTTGCTTGTGGGTTCCCCCTTTAAGGGGTCCGACCATGTCAAGCCCCCAGACCGCGAATGGCTAGGTGATGGGTATAGTTTTGAGGGCGGTGGGTGGCATGTGGCTCTGATTAGCAAAGAGCTGGCAACCGACGCATCGTTGGACTAAGTCCTGAGCATCTGCCCGGGCCGTCAGCCAATAAAATGTTGGGGAACGTAGTAATTTCAAAAAATTTCCTACGCACACGCAAGATCATGGTGATGATATAGCAACGAGAGGGGAGAGTGTTAGTCCACGTACCCTCGTGAGGCCGTAAGCGGAGCGTTATGACATGCGCGGTTGATGTAGTCGTGCGTCTTCACGATCCGACCGATCCAAGCACCGAGCGTCACGGCACCTCTGAGTTACGCACACGTTCAGCTCGATGGCGATCTCCGGCCTCCGATCCGCTGAGCTCCGGAGATGAGTTAAAATCGACCTGACGGCGTGGTAGCGATGATGATGTTCTACGGCGCGAGGCTTCGCCTAAACTCCGCAACAATATGACCGAGGTGGAATATGGTGGAAGGGCACCGCTACGGCTAAGGAGCGATCCGTAGATCAACTTGTGTCTATGGGGTGCCCCTTTCTGTATATAAAGGAGGGAGGGAGGAGGAGGCCGGCCCTAGGAGGAGGCGCGCCATGGGAGTCCTACTCCCAGGGAGTAGGATTCCCCTTTCTAATCAACTAGTAGTCCTTCCATGTATTAGGAGTAGGAGAGAAGGAAAGGGAGAGAGAAGGAGAAGGAAGGAAAGGCGCCACCCTCCTAGTCCAATTCGGACTAGTCCAAGGGAGGGTGCGGACACCCCCAGCCCTTTCTCTCCTTTCCGTATGGCCCAAAGAGGCCCAATATGAATTCCGTAACTCTCGGTACTCGAAAAATACCGAATCACTCGGAACCTTTCCGAACTCGAATATAGTCGTCCAATATATCAATCTTTACATCTCGACCATTTGAGACTCCTCGTCATGTCCCGATCTCATCCGGGACTCCGAACTCCTTCGGTACATCAAAACTCATAAACTCATAATAAAAGCATCATGAAACCTTAAGCGTGCGGACCCTACGGGTTCGAGAACTATGTAGATATGACTTAGAACTATTCTCGGTCAATAACCAATAGCGGGACCTGGATGCCCATATTGGCTCCTACATATTCTCTGAAGATCTTTATCGGTCGAACCGCATAACAACATCGTTGTTCCTTTGTCATCGGTATGTTACTTGCCGAGATTTGATCGTCGGTATCAATACCTAGTTCAATCTCGTCACCGGCAAGTCTCTTTACTCGTTACGTAATGCATCATCTCGTAACCAACTCATTGGTCACATTGCTTGCAAGGCTTATAATGATGTGCATTACCGAGAGAACGAAGATACCTCTCCGAGCAATCGGAGTGACAAATCCTAATCTCGAATTATGCCAACCCAACATGTACCTTCGGAGACACACTGTAAGTACCTTTATAATCACCCGATTCGTTGTGACGTTTGGTAGCACACAAAGTGTTCTTTCGGTAAGCAGGAGTTGCATAATCTCATAGTTACGAGGAACATGTATAAGTCATGAAGAAAGCAATAGCAACATACTAAGCGATCAAGTGCTAAGCTAACGGAATGGGTCAAGTCAATCACATCATTCTCCTAATGATGTGATCCATTAATCAAATGACAACTCTTTTGTCCATGGCTAGGAAACATAACCATCTCGATAAGCGAGCTAGTCAAGTAGAGGCATACTAGTGACACTATGTTTGTCTATGTATTCACACATGTATAATGTTTCCAGTTAATACAATTCTAGCATGAATAATAAACATTTATCATGAAATAAGGAAATAAATAATAACTTTATTATTGCCTCTAGGGCATATTTCCTTGATCTCCCACTTGCACTAGAGTCAATAATCTAGTTCACATCGCCATGTGATTTAACACCAATATTCATATCGTATATGATTAACACCCATAGTTCACATCATCATGTGACTAACATCCAAAGGGTTTACTAGAGTCAATAATCTAGTTCACATCGCTATGTGATTAACACCCAAAAGTATTAAGGTGTGATCATGTTTTGCTCGTGAGAGAAGCTTAGTCAGCAGGTCTGTCACATTGAGCCGTATGTATTTTACAAATATTTTATGTCACAATGCTCTTGCGAAGCTACTCTAGCTAATTGCTCACACTTTCAATATGTATCGAGGTTGAGACTTAGAGTCATCGGATTAGTGTAAAGTTTTTGATGTAACTTTTACAACAAACTCTTTTATCACCTCCATAATCGAGAAACATCTCCTTAGTCCTTACTAAGGATATTCTTAACCAATGTCGATGATCTACTCCTAGATTACTATTGTACTCCTTGCCAAATTCAGAGCAAGGTATACAATAGGTGCAGTACATAGCATAGCATACTTTATAGAACCTATGGTGAGGCATAGGGAATGACTTTCATTCTCTTTCTATTTTCTGCGTGGTCGGGATTTGAGTCTTACTCAATTTCATACCTTTGCAACACAGGCAAGAACTCTTTCTTTGGTGTTCCATTTTGAACTATTTCAAAATCTTGCCAAGGTATGTACTCATTGAAAATCTTATCAAGCGTCTTGATCTATCTCAATAGATCTTGATGCTCAATATGTAAGTAGCTTTTCTTGAGGTCTTTTAAAGAACTCCTTTAAAACACTCCTTTATGCTTTGCGAGAAAAATTCTACATCATTTTGATCAACAATATGTCACTCACATATACTAATCGGAAAGGCTGTAGTGCTCCCACTCACTTTATTGTAAATCTGAGGCTTCATCGTAAGTCCATATAAAACTATATGCTTTGATCAACTTATCAAAGCGTATATTCTAACTCGAGATGCTTGCACTAGTCCATAGATGGATCATTGGAGCTTGCACATTTTGTTAGCACCTTTAAGATTGACAAAACCTTACGGTTGCATCATATACAACTCTTCTTTAATAAATCCATTAAGGAATGCAGTTTTGACATCCATTTGCGATTTCATAAAATGTGGCAATTGCTAACATGATTGAGACGGACTTAAGTATCGTCTGAGTGAGAAAATCTCATCGTATTTAACACCTTGAACTTGTTGAAAACCTTTCGCAACAAGTCGAGCTTGGTAGATAGTAACACTACTATCAACGTCCGTCTTCCTCTTGAAGATCCATTTATTCTTAATGACTCACCGATCATCGGGCAAGTCAATCAAAGTCTACACTTTGTTCTCATACATGGATCATATCTCAGATTTCATGGCCTCGAGCCATTTCGCGGAATCTGGGCTTATCATCGCTTCCTCATAGTTCGTAGGTTCATCATGGTCTAGTAACATGACTTCCAGAACATGATTACTACACCACTCTGGTGCGGATCTTACTCTGGAAGACCTACGAGGTTCTATAGTAACTTGATCTGAAGTTTCATGATCAATATCATTAGCTTCCTCACTAATTGGTGTATTTGTCACGAGGAACTGATTTACGTGATGAACTACTTTCAATAAGGGGTAGAGTACGATTACCTCATCAAGTTCTACTTTCCTCCCCTCACTTCTTTGAGAGAAACTCCTTCTCTAGAAAGGATCCATTTTAACAACGAATGTCTTGCCTTGGATCTGTGATAGAAGGTGTACCCAACAATTTCCTTTGGGTATTCTATGAAGGCGCACTTCTCGATTTGGGTTCGAGCTTATCGGGATGAAACTTTTCACATAAGCATCATGACCCCAAACTTTAAGAAACAACAACTTAGGTTTCTTGCTAAACCATAGTTCATACGGTGTCGTCTCAGCAGTTTAGATGGTGCCCTATTTTAGCGTGAATGCAGCTGTCTCTAATGCATAACCCCAAAGCGATAGTGGTAAAGCGATAAGAGACATCATAGATCGCACCATATCAAATAAATTGCGATTCTGACGTTCGGACACACCATAACGATGTGGTGTTCGGTGGCGTGAGCTGTGAAACTATTCCACATTGTTTTAATTGAAGACCAAACTCGTAACTCAAATATTTGTCTCTGATCGGATCGCGAAACTTTATTTTCTTGTTACGATGATTTTCCACTTCACTCTGAAATTCTTTGAACCTTTCAACTATTTCGGACTTATGTTTCATCAAGTAGATATACCAATATCTGCTCAAATCATCTGTGAAGGTCGGAAAATACGATACCCACATGAGCCTCAACACTCATCGAATCGCATACATCGGTATGTATTATTTCCAATAAGTCGGTTGCTCGCTCCATTGTTCGGAGAAGCGGAGTTTTAGTCATCTTGCCCAAAAGGCACGGTTACGCAAGCATCAAATGATTCATAACCAAGTGATTCCAAAATCCATCTTTATGGAGTTTCTTCATCGCTTTACACCGATATGACCCAAGCGGCGTGCCACAAATAAGTTGCACTATCATTATTAACTTTGCATCTTTTGGCATCAATATTATGAATATGTGTATCACTACGATCGAGATCCAACAAACTATGTTCATTGGGTGTATGACCATCGAAGGTCTTATTCATGTAAACAGAATAACAATTATTCTCTAACTTTAAATGAATAACCATATCGCAATAAACATGATCAAATCATATTCATGCTCAGCATAAGCGCCAAATAACATTTATTTAGGTTTAACACTAATCCCGAAAGTATAGGGAGTGTGCGATGATGATCATATCAATCTTGGAACTATTTCCAACTTTTATCGTCACTTCCCCTTCAACTAGTCTCTGTTTATTCTGTAACTCCTGTTTCGAGTTACTAATCTTAGCAACCAAACAAGTATCAAATACTCAGGGGCTACTATAAACACTAGTAAGGCACACATCAATAACCTGTATATCAAACATACACTTGTTCACTTTGCCATCCTTCTTACCCACCAAATATTCAGGGCATTCCGCTTCGGTGACCATTTCCTTTGCGATTAAGCACTTTCGGTTTAGAGGCTTTGGTCCAGCTTTGGTCTTCTTCACAGGAGTGACAACTTGCTTGTCTTTCCATTTGAAGTTCCCTTTCTTTCCCTTTGCCCTTTTCTTGAAACTAGTGATCTTGTTAACCATCAACACTTGATGCTCTTTCTTGATTTCTACCTTCATTGATTTCAGCATCACGAAGAGCTCGGGAATCGTTTTCGTCATCCCTTACATACTATAGTTCATCACGAAGTTCTAGTAACTTACTGTGGTGACCAGAGAATTCTGTCAATCACTATCTTATCTTGAAGATTAACTCCCACTTGATTCAAGCGATTGAAGTACCCAGACAATCTGAGCACATGCTCACTAGTTGAGCGATTCTCCTCCATCTTTTAACTATAGAACTTGTTGGAGACTTCATATCTCTTAACTCGGGTATTTGCTGGAAATATTAATTTCAACTCCTGGAACATCTCATATGGTCCATGACGTTCAAAAACGTCTTTGAAGTCCCGATTCTAAGCCATAAAGCATGGTGCACAAAACTATCAAGTAGTCATCATATTGAGCTAGCAAAAGCGTTCATAACGTCGCATACTGCTCTGCAATAGGTCATCACCTAGCGGTGCATTAAGGACATAATTTTTCTGTGCAGCAATGAGGATAAACCTCAGATCACGGATCCAATCCGCATCATTGCTACTAACATTTTTCAACACAATTTTCTCTTAGGAACATATCAATATAAACATATGAAAGCAACAACGCGAGCTATTGATCTACAACATAATTTGCAAAATACTACCAGGACTAAGTTCATGATAAATTTAATTTCAATTAATCATATTACTTAAGAACTCCCACTTAGACAAACATCTCTCTAGTCATCTAAGTGATCACGTGATCCAAATCAACTAAACCATGACCGATCATCACGTGAGATGGAGTAGTTTTCAATGGTGAACCTCATTATGTTGATCATATCTACTATATGATTCACGCTCGACCTTTCGGTCTCCGTGTTCCGAGGCCATATCTGCATATGCTAGGCTCGTCAAGTTTAACTTTGAGTATTCGCGTGTGCAAAACTGGCTTGCACCCGTTGTAGATGGACGTAGAGCTTATCACACCCGATCATCATGTGGTGTCTCGGCACGACGAACTTTGGCAACGGTGCATACTCAGGGAGAACACTTCTTGATAATTTTAGTGAGAGATCATCTTAAAATGCTACCGTCAATCAAAGCAAGATAAGATGCATAAAGGATAAACATCACATGCAATCAATATAAGTGATATGATATGGCCATCATCATCTTGTGCTTGTGATCTCCATCTCAAAGCTTACCGTCGTGATCACCATCGTCACCGTCCGACACCTTGATCTCCATCGTAGCATCGTTGTCGTTCGCCATCTATTGCTTCTCGACTATCGCTACCTCTTAGTGATAAAGTAAAAGCAATTACAGAGGCGTTGCATTTCATACAATAAGCGACAACCATATGGCTCCTGCCGATTGCGATAACCGGTTACAAAACATGATCATCTCATACAATAAAATATAGCATCACGTCTTGGCAATATCACATCACAACATGCCTGCAAAAACAAGTTAGGCGTCCTCTACTTTGTTGTTGCAAATTTTACGTGGCTGCTACGGGCTTAGCAAGAACCGTTCTTATCTACGCATCAAAACCACAGCGATAGTTTGTCAAATAGACTCGTTTTAACCTTCACAAGGACGGGCGTAGCCACACTCGGTTCAACTAAAGTTGGAGAAAGCAGACACCCGCTAGTCACTGTGTGCAAAGCACGGCGGTAAAACCAGTCTCGCGTAAGCGTCTGGCGTAATATCGGTCGGGCGCTTCATCCAACAATACCGCTGAACCAAAGTATGACATCTGGTAGGCGGTATGACTTATATCGTCCACAACTTACTTGTGTTCTACTCGTGCATATAACATCAGCGTATAAAACCTAGGCTCGATGCCCTTTGTTGGGGAGCGTAGTAATTTCAAAAATTTCCTCGCTACGCAAGATCATGGTGATGATATAGCGAGAGGAGAGTGTTCGTCCATGTACCCTCGTAGGCCGTGGCGAGGCGTTATGACAAAGCGGTTGATGTAGTCGTGCGTCTTCACGATCCGACCGATCCAAGCACCGAGCGTCACGGCACCTCCGAGTTTCGCACGTTCAGCTCGATGGCGATCTCCGGCCTCCGATCCGGTGAGCTCGGAGATGAGTTCCGTCGACCGACGGCGTGGTGGCGATGATGATGTTCTATCGGTAGCGGGCTTCGCCTAAACTCGCGACAATATGACGAGGTGGAATATGGTGGAAGGGGCATCGCACACGGCTAAGGGCGATCCGTAGATCAACTTGTGTCTATGAGGTGCCCCCCCCCGTATATAAAGGAGGGAGGGAGGAGGAGGCCGGCCCTAGGAGGAGGCGCGCCATGGGAGTCCTACTCCCAGGGAGTAGGATTCCCCTTTCCTAATCAACTAGTAGTCCTTCCATGTATTAGGAGTAGGAGAGAGAGGAAGGGAAGAGAGAAGGAGAAGGAAGGAAGAGGCGCCCCCTCCCTAGTCCAATTAGGACTAGTCCAAGGGGAGGTGTGGCCACCCTTTTAGCCCTTCCTCTCCTTTCCGTATGGCCCAAAAGGCCCAATACAATTCCGTAACTCTCGGTACTCGAAAAATACCGAATCACTCGGAACCTTTCCGAACTCGAATATAGTCGTCCAATATATCGATCTTTACGTCTCGACCATTTGAGACTCCTCGTCATGTCCCCAATCTCATCCGGGACTCCGAACTCCTTTGGTACATCAAAACTCATAAACTCATAATAAAAGCTGTCGCCGAAACCTTAAGCGTGCGGACCCTACGGGTTCGAGAACTATGTAGATATGACCTAGAACTATTCTCGGTCAATAACCAATAGCGGGACCTGGATGCCCATATTGGCTCCAACATATTCTCGAAGATCTTTATCGGTCAAACCGCATAACAACATCGTTGTTCCTTTGTCATCGGTATGTTACTTGCCCGAGATTCGATCGTCGGTATCAATACCTAGTTCAATCTAAATCCTTGGCAAGTCTCTTTACTCGATTCGTAATGCATCATCTCGTAACCAACTCATTGGTCACATTGCTTGCAAGGCTTATAATGATGTGCATTACGAGAGGGCCGAAGATACCTCTCCAGAGCAATCGGAGTGACAAATCCTAATCTCGAATTATACCAACCCAACATGTACCCGGAGACACCTGTAGGGTACCTTTATAATCACCCGATTCGTTGTGACGTTTGGTAGCAGAACAAAGTGTTCTTCCGGTGGCGGGAGTTGCACAATCTCATAATTCTGAGGAACATGTATAAGTCATGAAGAAAGCAATAGCAACATACTAAGCGATCAAGTGCTAAGCTAACGGAATGGGTCAAGTCAATCACATCATTCTCCTAATGATGTGATCCGTTAATCAAATGACAACTCTTTTGTCCATGGCTAGGAAACATAACCATCTCGATAAATGAGCTAGTCAAGTAGAGGCATACTAGTGACACTATGTTTGTCTATGTATTCACACATGTATTATGTTTCCGGTTAATACAATTCTAGCATGAATAATAAACATTTATCATGAAATAAGGAAATAAATAATAACTTTATTATTGCCTCTAGGGCATATTTCCTTCATAAAATCCTATACGGAAGGCCTTGCCTACAAGGGCCTGGGCTGCAGCATGGTGTCCGCCTAGTCCGGCGTGAATTTCAGCCAGAAGATTTCGCCCTTCCTCTTCGGAGATGCACCTTTGAAGGACTCCGGTTGTGCTTTTCTTATAAAGTTCTCCCTCATGGACCTTGTAGGCTTTAGATCGCCGAACTATGCAGCGGGCCTCATTTTTATCTTCGGGAAGTTCCTGCCTAATTAAGTAGGCTAGGAATGGTTCTTTCCACGGGGCAATTACTGCCACTATTTCGTGGGCTGAAGGTGTTATTTCATTGGCTGAGCCACCGATTATGTCAGATTGTTCTGTGTTGGGTGGTGCGGTTGCTTCCGGGTTGTTATGTCCGGACTCCTCTACCCATAATACGGATGGCTTAAAGAGCCGCTCCACGAAGATGTTTGGAGGGACGACGTCGCGTTTTGCACCGATGCGTGCCAACACGTCGGCTGCCTGGTTATTATCCCGGGCTACATGGTGGAATTTGAGTCCTTCGAACCGAGCTGACATTTTTAAGACAGCGTTATGATAGGCTGCCATTTTTGGATCCTTGGCGTCAAAGTATCCATTTACCTGGGATATTGCGAGGTTTGAATCCCTACGCACCTCTAGGCGTTGCATACCCATAGAGATTGCCATCCGGAGACCATGTAGGAGGGCCTCATATTCGGCTGCATTGTTGGAGTCCGTGTACATTATCTGAAGTACGTATTGGACTATGTCTCCGGTTGGGGACATCAATACGACGCCAGCCCCCAAGCCGGCCAACATTTTGGAGCCGTCGAAATGCATGATCCAATTGGAGTATGCTCCGTACTCTTTAGGGAGTTCGACTTCGGTCCATTCAGCAATGAAGTCAGCCAAGACTTGCGACTTTATAGCTCGCCGTGGTTTGTAGGTTATGTCGAATGATAAGAGCTCAATGGCCCATTTTGCAATCCTGCTCGTCGCGTCGCGGTTGTTTATAATGTCGTTGAGGGGTACTTCGGAGGCCACTGTTATCGAACACTCTTGATAGAGTGTCGCAGCTTTCGGGATGCCATGAACACGCGTCGCTATCTTTTGATAATCTGGTGCAGGACTTGCATGGAGTTAAGGCGGTGGATCGTAGTATCTTGGTTTTGAAGAGAATTTTGCCCTTACATTTCTCGTTAAACGGCAGTACGCGCTTACAACTTGATGTGTTGCGCGATATATAACAACATTAGTTCACCCAAGTTGGCGCGGCGAGACGGTTGTTGCCAATATGGCCTTTATTTCTTGAGTCGGCCGTGGCAGCATCCGTCCATTCGAGGTGTTGATGCGCTGAGGAGGCGATAGAGGCAATGCCTTTTCTCCTAAGCGGAGATGAAGCGGCTTAGAGCCGCCACGCATCGATCAGTTTTGTATTTGTTTGAGGTCTTTTGGGGTATCCAATTGTGATAGAGCTCAGATCTTGGCTGGGTTTGCTTCAATTCCTCTACGGATACAATGAAGCCGGGAGCTTTACGGCTGATGCGTAAAAATGTATTTTTCCGGGTTGAGCTTAATGTCATATGCTCGGAGGTTGTCGAATGTGAGCCTCAAATCGTCTACTAGAGTTTCGACGTGTTTGGTCTTAACGACCACGTCGTCTACGTATGCCTCCACTGTTTTGCCGATCTGGGTAGCTAGACATGTTTGAATCATCCGTTGATATGTTCCGTCGGTGTTTTTGAGTCCGAAGGGCATTGTGTTGAAGCAGAATGGCCCGTATGGAGTAATGAATACCGTTGCGGCCCGGTCTGTTTCCGCCATCTTGATTTGATGGTAGCCGGAGTATGCGTTGAGGAAGCACAATGAATCGTGCCCTGTGGTAGCATCGATGATTTGATCGATCTTGAGGAAGGAAAGGATCCTTTGGACAAGCCTTGTTAAGGTCTTTAATCGGCCTTGGCGCCGAGGATTTGTCCTTTTTGGTACCATTACGGGTTTGCTAGCGGTCCGGATGTTTGATGTCTCGATGAATCCGGCTTCTAATAGTTTAGCTAGCTCCTCTCCCATTGCTAGTCTTTTGGGTTGGGAAAATGGCGAAGAAACTGTTTGGTGGCTCGAATCCTTTAGGATGTTTAGGCTGTGTTACTTAATCTGCGTGGGATTCTGGCATATCTGAAGGGTGCCGGCGAAGATATCCCAATTTTCTCGAAGGAATTCTCGTAGTGCGGCGTCTACATAAGGGTTTAATTGTTCCCCAATGGAGGCCGTCTTTGTGGGGTCCGTTGGATGGACCTGGAATTTGACTATTTCGTCCGCTGGTTTAAAGAGGTGGACTTGGATCTTTTATCGAGTATCACATCGTCCTGTTCACCGTGAAGCCTTGTGCGATGAGCTCCTCTGCCGCTAGGGCTTGGATAGTGCCTCTAGGGCTAGTGCGGCTATCTTGTTTTGGTAGCGAGTGCTATGTCGGATCAGCGATAAGAGTGATGATTCCATTGGGCGGGCATTTTAAGCTTCATCTACCCGTAATGGGGTATGGCTTGGAAAATTGTGAATGCCTCTCGTCCTAATAAAGCGTGATATCCGCTGCTGAGCAGGGGCCACTTGGGCGTGACCTCCTCGGACTGTAATTGTCCGTGAGCGAACACCACATCAAGTGTAATTTTTCCTGTGCAGCGTGCTTCCCGACTAGGGATTATTCCTCTAAAGGTTGTCTTTGCTTCGCTCAATCGGCTCGGTCTATTTCCATTTTGAAGGGTTTCCTCGTAGATGAGGTTTATTCGCTGCCGCCATCCATGAGTACCTTGGTAAGGAAAGCCGTCCACTATTGGGTGAGGACCAATGCGGCTGGTGCTCGGGCTGTTGAATTTAGGTTAAATCATTTGGCGTTGAAGGTGATAGCCGTGTCGCTCCATGGATTTGTTGTTGCTACTTGGTAGACTTGGTGAATTTGTGGATTGTTCGTTTCCGCATATTATTTGATGTGAAAGTCTCAAAACTATTAATACCGTCTTGGTCTTGTTGGGGTGGTTCTCGGGGCTAGAAGCTCTTAGCCACTTTTGCCCTGCTGCACTATCAACATGCTCGAAGGATATGTGTTGGAGTGGCGCCCTCGTACTATGAATTTTACGAGGTCATTGAGCCATCCCTCGATGCGGTTCCGTGCCCTTTATAGAGTTTTTGCTTTTGGTTTTGTCGGGTGCACAGTATGATGCACCCTTTTGTTTTGGACTAGGGTTGTGTTGGAGCGGATTGTCCCAAAACTTAGTTTGATTTTCGGACACTCTCCATTGCCTGATACTTCCGTACTATGGATGCCAGGTCGGCGAAGCGTGTGATTTCACGGCGACTTATGGCGTTAGTGATTCCTTTGTCCGTGCAATTGTTGCAGAAAATTGAGATTGCGCTTTCCTCGCGGCAGTCCTTTATCCTGTCCATAACCAGGAGGAATCTGGCTCAGTAATGATGTACTGTCTCCGTGGGCTCTTGCCGGATTTGAGATAGATCGCCTATGTTTGGGTGGGCGGGTGGAATTGAGTCCGGAACCCTACCCAACTTGAGGCTCAAGGGCGAAAAGTTTCGAATTTGGAAGCTTGGATTGCTGGGCGTTGTCCAGAGTGCAGTCCGCTGCGACTTTAGGTTCGATGCTTGATTGGCGTCCGTCCCTCACGGGAATCCGGCATGGAGGGATCGAGTCGGACATAACTAGTTTTAATACTGAGAAGAAGAGTCGCGCGTTGTTCCTCTACCACGCAACATGGTGGGTAACACAGGGAGAGTTAATCTCTCTCGGATCGGTTTAAGCCCAATCTGATCGTGATGTGGCGACTCCCGAGGCGGCGATGCGATCCAAGAGCTCATTCTGGAAGAGCTCCATTGGATCCAGCTGCTCGGCGAATTCGAGTTAGCGTGAAGATTGCTTTTGATGACCGAGAGGTCATCGTCGAGCGGCGGCGGCGGCGGTCATAAGAAAACCACCTAGCGGATAGTTTGGCGGCGGCCAAAGCTCCTTTGGCAATGGTACCGTCTTTAAAGGCGGTAGAGGCATCCTTCTGATCGTGGCGCGGAGGAACTCTCAATGAAAGCACCAATGTCGGTGTCAAAACCGGCGGATCTCGGGTAGGGGTCCCGAGCTGTGTGTCTAGGCGGATGGTAACAGGAGACAAGGGACACGATGTTTTACCAGGTTCGGGCCCTCTCGATGGAGGTAAAACCCTACTCTGCTTGATTGATATTGATGATATGGGTAGTACAAGAGTGGATCTACCACGAGATCAAGGAGGCTAAACCCTAGAAGCTAGCCTATGGTATGATTGTTGTTCGTCCTATGGACTAAAACCCTCCGGTTTATATAGACACTAGAGAGGGCTAGGGTTACACAGAGTCGGTTACAATGGTAGGAGATCTACATATCCGTATTTCCAAGCTTGCCTTCCACGCCAAGGAAAGTCCCATCCGGACATGGGACGAAGTCTTCAATCTTGTATCTTCATAGTCTTGGTGTCCGGCCGATGATGATAGTTCGGCTATCCGGACACCCCCTAGTCCAGGACTCCCTCAGCCCCCCTTTCTTCTTTCCCTCCCCCCAAGTCCCAATCCAACTAGGAAAGGGGGGGAGTCCTACTCCTGGTGGGAGTAGGACTCCTCCGGCGCGCCTCCTCCTAGGGTCGGCCGCACCCCCCTTGCTCCTTTATATACGGGGGCAGGGGGCACCCTAGAAGACACAAGTTGATCTACGGATCGTTCCTTAGCCATGTGCGGTGCCCCCCTCCACCATATTCCACCTCGGTCATATCGTCGCGGAGTTTAGGCGAAGCCCTCCATGATGGATCATCATCATCGTCCTGCCGCCGTCGTCTTGTGGAACTCATCCCGGCCTTCGGGTAACTCATCGAACTTCGGTGTCAAAACCGGCGGATCTCGGGTAGGTGGTCCCGGCTGTGCGTCTAGGCGGATGGTAACAAGAGGCGAAGGACACGATGTTTTTACCGAGTTGGGCCCTCTCGATGGAGGTAAAACCCTCGTCTGCTTGATTAATATTGATGATATGGGTAGTACAAGAGTGGATCTACCACGAGATCAAGGAGGCTAAACCTAGAAGCTAGCCTATGGTATGATTGTTGTAATGTATGTTGTCCTACGGACTAAAGCCCTCCGGTTTATATAGACACGGAGGAGGCTAGGGTTACAGTCGGTTACAATGGTAGGAGATCTACATATCCGTATTGTCAAGCTTGCCTTCACGCCAAGAAAGTCCCATCCGGACACGGGGCGGAGTCTTCAATCTTGTATCTTCGTAGTCTTGGAGTCCGCGGATAATGATAGTCCGGTTATCCGGACACCCCTAATCGGGACTCCTCGGTAGCCCACGAACCGGGCTTCAATAGCGATAAGTCCGGCGCGCATAATGCTCGGCATTGCAAGGCGGGTTCCTCCCTGAATAATCGAGAGAAGATCATGAACACCGGGATAGTGACCGGCTCGCAAAATAAATTCCACATTCCACCGTAGAGAGAATAAAATGTACACTTAGTTCACTCTGCTGATGTATTATGCGGTGTGACATCACACCGCCACCAAGCCTTTGTTTGAATCGTTTTTTACTATACCACCTCAGCACATTTAGCGAAGCGGTTTCCTTAACGCGTCTTGTCGAGCGAGATTGTGTTCCCCTTATTCGCGATTCTCATCAATACATGCGTGGGTAACCCAACGCGCCATTGATGGTGGCGCTTGGGAGATAGCGAGTTTTACCGGGCGGTGGGGGCGCTTGCAGTTTAATCGCCTATATATAAGGGATAAAGATTCACCTTTGACCTCGCCTTCTTCCTCCTTTGCTTATCCATCTCCGCGCACTCAAGCTCCAACGCCCAAGCTCGCGCATCTCGCCTCGACCTTCTCCGAATTTGTCGGGGGCGGGAGGCAAATGGTTAGCCTCCACCGCTAAGGAGGAGGACATCACCAAGCTTCTTGGCGCGGATACCTTTCGGCGATATCGCGGATCGGCTGCCCGACGAGGCAGCTCGTTCCTACCATGGGCCTCATCGGTCGTCTTCCTCCCCACTTCCTCCATGGACTGGGCTTTCCGCTCCATCCATTTTCCGGGGCTCATGTTTTACTACAGCACTGGATTTCCACGAGTTGGCGCGAACTTCATCCTCAACATCTCGGTGTTTATCGTGGTGTGCGAGGCCTTCCTGCATCCGGCCCCATTTGGCTGTGGCTCAAGACCTTCAACGTCAAGCGAAGGTTGTGAAGAACGCATAAGCGGAATCTTGGGCGCCATGTTGGGCAAATTGCCCAGCGTCCCTTAACTCGAAGGGCCTTTGTGGACTCCGTCAAGGGGGGTGCAATCGGGGTGGTTCTACATCACGAGCAGCGCAAACCTACATGGTGGCGGCCCCGAGTTTAGATCTGGCATCCCCGCAGCTCACCTCACGGAAGAGAAGGGCTTGCGGTGGGGCAATCCGATGGAGGTGGCGGGACTCGAGCCTGCATCAAGAAGATGGTAGCAATAGGCTCGGGCTCGTCGGCGTGGTCCAAGTCATGCTCATCCGGCGGATCCTCCCATGCCAAACGGGCATTCAATTTGTGGGAGTTCAATCCGGAACAGCACCGAGCGCTAAGCGGGCTCTTGATACAACATCTGAAAGGCGCTGGAGGGTGTTGTTCAAGGCGCGAAGCCCCGCATCATGACGGAAGATCGCGGATTCAGCTCGCGATATCCAACTAACGAGGTAAGTGATTCAACCCCATTCACGGGACACTTGTGATAATTAAATTGACTCGGTGAGGTTTCATTCTGCCTCTTCCTTTGGCAGGAATGGATGGAGAAAGCCAAGCTGCTTATCAGCCCGGCTCCCATGCGGAAGATCCGGTGGATGCCGCTTAGCAGGGCTGCTGGTTCGGCACCGCGTGGTCTGCGGAGAAGAAAACCAGAAGGTGGCGCGGGGACTCGAAAAAGTTCCGCAATCGGCGTCTGACGGCGGCGGACTCTTCCCGAAGGCGAGGAGGAGGTATTCTCTCCGGAGGAGAGAGAAGAGGGAAGCTTCCCCAATCGGGGAGGCGAAGGGTCAGAGGAGAACTATCCCCGGACAGTTCGCCAACACCAGCGTTGGCGAGGATGAAGTGGCCTCAAGGGCGAGGCGTCAAACAAGATCGTAAATATCCGGATCATTTATATGCAATATCTTTTATGTCACGTAGTATCCTTCTAACGCCGCATTCTGCTCGTAGTCCGGCCGATGGCGATCTCCCGACTCATCGGCGGGTCGTTAGCCTCGTCGGATGTGAATTCCATCGGCTGCCTCTACCCCCTTGCGGGGCGCGAAGTGGGATCGAGAGGACCCATCGGGAGGAGGCTCGGGCGCCGTCGAGCAACCTCCGGACTTTGTGCGGACTCTACGCCGGAACCCGTAGTGGTTCGAGTCGAAGCGGCCCCCATCGAAAGAAGGGCAAGACCGTGGCGGCGACCTCCGTCAGCCGGGCGCGGATAACTCTTGGGCGCTTAAAGGCACTTCCATCGAGGAAGAACACCGCACTATCATGAGTGCGGTGATTCAAGTTCAGCTTCGCCAAAGCGGGCTGACCAAAAGCTTCGACAGACCTTTTAACGAGCTTTGAGGTAAGAAGTTAAAATCATGTAATGTAATACCGCATAGGCGGTAGCCTGATGCTCGGTTTGGTGTTGGAAAGAAAAGCGGGCGAGGATCTAACAAGATATCTGTGAGGTGGCTAAAAATATGTCAATATGGGTTTGCGAGGCTGCGCTCTGGCCTATACCGCGTGTGGCGGAGGTCGATGTGCTAAAAGAAGGATCTCGGCGGTCGAGCAAGAGCTCGGCCATCTTGAAGAAGCAGCTCGAGGAAAAAGAAGGTGAGTAACACCACTTTGAATAGGTACCTTCTGAGAAAAGGATTTTGGTTGCAATAAAATTAACAAGGATAATATGTGTATTGCGGGGCCACTAACGGTGGCAGCCACGAAGGATGCTATGTCGTGGCGAACACAGTCTTGACGCGGAGCAATCTGGCGAGAAAAGCAAGACCTTTGGTGGCGGAAGTTGGCAAGAGCTCCGGGCTCTCATGGAAAAGCATGAGAGTTTGGGCGTGACTCAAGACTTCGAGTCGAGCTTGCCTCGGCTCTCGAAAGTGCCAAATCCGCCAAGGCGAGGCCCATAAGGCCCTTCGAGGAGGTTGAAGATATAAAGAAAATAGCGGCGGGTAAGGCATTTTTCATGCGAGCAAGCATGTTAATGTAAATTACGATACTTACCGCATTGGAGCTCTCGAGGCGTTTGTAGATCTGCCGTGTAGTGCGTCGATGCGCCGCATTATATCGTGGCGAGGAGGAGCTCGGCGGAAAAAGTCTTGGTCTCGATATCTTTGAGGCGGACACCAGTTCCCCAAGCGACCGGTGAAGCGGTGGTCGAACTCCTAAGGTAGTGAAGAGGCCATGAAGGGCCTTATAGTCGGTGTGGCTGGACGAGGCCATGCACAGGAGCTACTTTGGCCTCGTGTGGCGGATGGTGGATGCATGCCCCAGGTGGATGTCATCAAAGCGCTCACTTTGTATTGGCGCTTCTCGTCGGGCTCTTGCCCGCACAAAGGTGCAATGGGGCAGGTTGGATCGGAGCTTCTCATGGACCCACCGCCGCCCGGGCAAGGAGTATCGCCGCCGAGATGTATTATAAAACTGTCTGAAGGGAACCGCAATATTGCGGATGAGTGCCCCGAAATGTAATCTTTTTTGCTATGTATTATCTGCGGCGCTAAAACTCTGTTAGGTATGCGCGTTAAGCAACAACTTGTTTAATTTAAAATATTACCTTACGTGCGGCCGTTTATAAAATCTAAGAGATGGCAAGTCGTTGGCTTGCCCCCAAGCCACAGTCTTTGGGGTGTTGGGATAAACATGAGCACTCTTGTTCCCATTGTTGGGTCTATCGAGGCGCTCAACACAACGAACATGGCAACGGACTTATAATGCTTGAACACTCTCCTTAGCCATAGAATTCTATAATTTTAAATTTCAGTGAAGCCCCTGGTATTCGGAAGACCGAATCCGGGCGCTATCACGCCTTCATCGGACATTGTCGGAACTTAGCTTCAGCGGCGTGAATTTTAAGGACCGAAAAAACCTCTCGAACAGCGACCGGTCTCTCGCCTTATCATGCCGGTCGGTTTAGCTTTCTCCTTTGGCGCTCGCCCGGCTCAGCAAGGCGCATGTCGCGATGGTTCTCCCGTGCCACCTTAGCCGGCGAGCGGGCGTAAGGCACCAAAAGCGTGGGGGCGGGCAAGCCCAACTATTGACCCAAGACATGATTGAACCGATTCATATAATGCTATAAGTTGAGGTGCCGCACTTGTGAAAGTCTTGGACTTATCACACCATAGAATAGAACATAAGCCCCGGTGTATTAGGCCGTACCAAAATATCTGGTGCAAGATGTCATATAATGAGCATATATATATAAAGGTAATGCAATTGCGATCAAAAAGGTGTTGCATTATTTATGAAAGAAATACGCTAGTGGGCGGTGATACAAATAGTCTTGATAAGCAAGGGATTTGGACTAAGTAAACATGTCCCCCTCGAGGATTAGCTGCGGACTTGGTGTATATAATCGAATTTTAATGCTCGTAGTGAGACCACGAGTGTTAAATCGCGGCCTTCTTTGGTCCTATTTGTTGCATCATGAGTTGGCGGAGTTACGCGCCCGGACGGGGCTTCAGTTAACGAGTCTGTGTACACAAAAGTAAAGAAAAATAATAAAAAGGGCGCATTTGCGAGCCTGGTGTGTCGAACCGCACTCTGGGTCCGTTCTTGATCGTGCCCCTCCCTGTGCCCATGGTATCTCCAAAGCGTAATGATGTATGCGAGTGTTATTCTTGCAATCATCTTGAGGCGAGGTTGGGGCCGCACTTCTCTGGCGATGCTCTGATCGCGCCCGAGTGGTCTTAGTTGGCATTGCTCGGGCGCGCTTTCTTGTATCCGGCCTTTTGCGGCGGACTCAAAATGCCTTAGAAGGCTGCTCGTACTTACTGCGAGAGCGCTTTATGTTCCTCCATTTGGAGGGCGTTTAAATATTCCCATTAACCGTGATGACTCCACGAGGGCTGGCATCTTGAGCTTTAGGTATGCATAGTGCGGCACGCGTTGAATTTAGCGAGACAGCGGTTCGTCCGGCGAGCGTGATAGCCGCTATGAAAGCGGGACTATGTCGAAGATTAACTCTTCGCTCGAAATATCAGGGATCGAAGACCACTTCGGTGTGGTGAGCTTTGTGCGATTAGCTTCCACTCCTGGTATGACACCTTTAAAGGTTGTCTTTGTAGATTTAATCCTTGATGGGTCTATGCCCATTTACGCCTTTGTATCTGATAAAGCAGGTTAGAGCTCTGCCGCCGTCCATCGGGACTCTCGTGAGTGAAATCCATCGGCGATTGGGTCTAAAACCAATGCGGTGAATCCGCCATGGCGTATGCTGGTCGGGTGGTCT
The DNA here is from genome assembly GCA_021437245.1 of Aegilops speltoides. Classification (NCBI taxonomy): domain Eukaryota; kingdom Viridiplantae; phylum Streptophyta; class Magnoliopsida; order Poales; family Poaceae; genus Aegilops; species Aegilops speltoides. The sequence continues at coordinate 51,556 of JAHHZJ010003318.1, forward strand.
CTTGATCGAAAGTGATCGGACAAGAGGACCATGGATTGAACTTTAGGGCGGCTGGCTCCATCGCATAGGCGTCCCTTAGTGCGCGTTTCCTCTCCCTCTTGGGTGCGTGGGTGGCGTATATCATATTCACCGTCCATACTTGTGGGGAAAACCATACATCCTCTGTTGTTCGTGGCGGGTCTCTTCCTCATCGTCATTTGTTTAGCCTTGTCATTGTTTTGACAATTAACTTGCGGCCTGTGAACACCCAGCAATCTCTATTGGTGTGGTTAGCTGGCTTTCGGAGTGCCATGTATCGGCATAAGCGGTCAGTATTCGGTCCAGATTAGACGGACCGGAGTGGTTCTTTTAAATGGCTTCTTCCGTGACGGGTTTAGAGCCTCGGAATCCGGCGTTGACTGCCGTATCCTCCTTATAAATCGCCGTTAATGCGGCGCTTGTTTTGTTTCGGCGTGACCTGCCGTTGTTGTCCTTAGTATCGGACTGCCGGAATTTTTACGGAGATTGTTGCTACGGGCTAGCCAGCTGTCCTCTCCAGCATAAGCGGGTCATTAAAGATGTGAGGGCTGCCATGGATTTGGCTTTTCCTGCCCGGTGCGGGCTGGCCATTCGTCCGGATGTTATGTTTGAAGGCTGCAAGGGCCTCTGCATCCGGACAATCGGCGATTTGATTTTCTTCGTCAAGAACCGTGTCGAAATTGTTTGGCGATTAAATCGGCTGCTGAATGATGTGGCTTAGGTCGCCGGTCTCTGGTGGTCGCACATATGTGCCTTGGAAGTTATCAAGGAATGCGGCCTCGAGGTCTTCCAACACCAATTGACTCTGCGGGCAAGCTGTTAAGCCAATGCCGAGCTGGTCCTTTAAGCGAGTGGGAGGTACTTGATGGCGTGGAGATCGTCGCGCGCGGGACATGTGGATGTGGAGAAGATAATCTTGATCCGGACGCGCGGGTATGTTGTGCCATCGTAGATTCGATGTTCACGGGTTTAAACCCTTGATGATCGATGATCCATTACTTCGTCGATGAAGCATAAGCGGGTGTCTGGCGCCCCTGTATTGAGCGATATCGCGGCGCAGCTCGAAGGCGCTATCTGCTGTGTTCGGCCTGGCGAGGTTATTGTATCCGGCACGGCGGTATTAAATGCGTGGGTCGTAGAGGCATACGTGATCCATAGATGGATCTAGATTGCCTTGCTTTGTCCTCAATATGTCTACTTAAGTCGTAGCGTTCCCTCTTGGCCGTACTTTTGGGCGATGCGAGATATGGTCTTCTTTGGTGGCACTGGATGCCTCTCTGTCGCGACCACGGGGTGGTCGGTTAGCCATATCGTCTTGTTGGTGATGGAGGTATGTATGCTTCCTCCTCTAATCGGGGAGTAGCTTGCGTCTTAGGTAACTTTTGGAGGGGCGTTCGAGTTTATACTCTTGACGCGAGGACCTCGGTCCATCGATCGGCGATGAGTCTGATCAGCTTGAAGCTGTTGCTGCTTTTCTTTAGGCTGTTTGTTGTGGCGATAAGCCTGCGCTTAAAAGCGCTCTTATGCAGCGGGATCCTCAGTGCAGCGAACTCATCATCACGAGGCTTGCCGTCTTGGAGGGAGGCATATAGTTATGATCCTCGACCTCTTCGTCTGCCGCCCTCTCGTGAGGTTATACGCCTCCTCTGCGATGAGTCTTCTTTGGAGGGATTGTCTTCGGCACTCTCTAGAGTATTATTATCTCTGTGCGGAATCTCCATTCTTCTTTGTGGCGGGATTTAAAGCGGCTTGACATTGGCGTTTGGGCTGCTTCTTTAAAAGTGCGCCTCCATTGTTTCTTCGCCGTCCCGTCTTTTGGGGTGTCCACCATGTATATGTCGTATGTGAGGTGGTCTTCGGTGCCTGTGGCGCTGGTTCTGTTAAATCTCGGCATCGTCGTCCATAGCGTCGATGTCTTGGTCGTAGTCTAGCATGTCGGTTAGATAAATCGGCGGTGGCTACAAAGTGGGTGGTGGGTGGGCTCTGAATTTCTTCGTCGTCCGTACCCCAACCATCACGGCCATAGTCGGCGAGGACTCTCTGATAGCGAGAGATGCTTTAGTGAATTCAGGATATCGCCAAAAGCGAGTATTGGAAAGATGTCATGGCGGTGAATTCCATAACGGCGCCCAATCCGGATCGATTGGTAGAGGCGCGGGAGGTTCGGAGTCCGGAAAGGAGTCGGGCGCCTCGGAATCACGAGTTTCGCAGGGGACAAGATTAGTGTTCGGCTCCATCGCCGTGGGTGTTGAAGCCTCCAGGGCGGCGTCTATCCACCGTCCCTCGATCTGGGCGATCGGCTCCGGGCTAATGGCCGAAGCGGATCCGTGTGCGGCCACCAAGGCACTGTTCGGTGGGAGAGCTAGATCATTCCCATCATCACAGTGCGGTGGGCTTGGCTGTGGCTCAAGTCCGTCGAAGATCAAGTCTCCACGGACATCGGCCGTGAAGTTTAAGCTTCCGAATCTGACCTGACAGCCAGGGGCGTAGCTTTCCATCTGCTCCAGATGGCCAAGAGAATTGGCCCGCAGTGCGAAGCCGCCGAATACGAAGGTCTGTCCGGGGAGAAAAGTCTCACCCTGGACAGCGTTGTTGGTTGAAGATGCCATCAAGCCTATCGGTGATGACACATAGGAACTCTCAATGAAAGCACCAATGTCGGTGTCAAAACCGGCGGGTCTCGGGTAGGGGGTCCCGAACTGCGCGTCTAGGCGGATGGTAACAGGAGACGAAGGACACGATGTTTTTACCCAGGTTGGGCCCTCTCGATGGAGGTAAAACCCTCGTCTGCTTGATTAATATTGATGATATGGGTAGTGCAGAGTGGATCTACCACGAGATCAAGGAGGCTAAACCCTAGAAGCTAGCCTATGGTATGATTGTTGTAATGTATGTTGTCCTACGGACTAAAGCCCTCCGGTTTATATAGACACGGAGGAGGCTAGGGATTACGAGTCGGTTACAATGGTAGAAGATCTACATATCCGTATTGCCAAGCTTGCCTTCCACGCCAAGGAAAGTCCCATCCGGACACGGGACGGAGTCTTCAATCTTGTATCTTTGTAGTCTTGGAGTCCGGCGGATAATTATAGTCCGGCTATCCGGACACCCCCTAGTCCAGGACTCCCTCACCTGCGCCGGTAGATCATCATCACCGTCCTGCGCCCGTCGTCTTGTGGAACTCATCCGGCAGCTTTGATGGATGGGGATCGTCATCGAGCTGAACATGTGCTGAACTTCGGAGGTGCGTCGTTCGGTGCCTTGATCGGTCGGATCGTGAAGACGTACGACTACATCAACCGCGTTGTCATAACGCTTCCGCTTACGGTCTCCGAGGGTATGTGGACAAAACTCTCCCCTCTCGTTGCTAGGTCATCACCATGATCTTGTGTGTGCGTAGGAATTTTTTTGAAATTACTACGTTCCCCAACAATGAAGCGGAGTAACGAGATTACGCTTCATTGGTCCTAGATCTACATGTGAAGAGGAGTACATAGCTGCTTCCAAAGCAGCAAACGAAGGAGTCTGGATGAAGGAGTTCATTTCCGATCTAGGTGTCATACCTAGTGCATCGGGACCAATGAAGATCTTCTGTGACAATACTGGTGCAATTGCCTTGGCAAAGGAATCCAGATTTCACAAGAGGACCAAGCACATCAAGAGACACTTCAATTCCATCCGGGACCAAGTACAAGTGGGAGACATAGAGATTTGCAAGATACATACGGATCTGAATGTTGCAGACCCATTGGATAAGCCACTCTCACGAGCAAAACATGATCAGCACCAAGACTCCATGGGTGTTAGAATCATTAGTATGTAATCTAGATTATTGACTCTAGTGCAAGTGGGAGACTGAAGGAAATATGCCCTAGAGGCAATAATAAAGTTATTATTTGTTTCCTCATATCATGATAAATGTTTATTATTCATGCTAGAATTGTATTAACCGGAAACATAATACATGTGTGAATACATAGACAAAACTAGCGTCACTAGTATGCCTCTACTTGACTAGCTTATTAATCAAAGATGGTTATGTTTCCTAACCATAGACATGTGTTGTCATTTGATTAATGGGATCACATCATTAGGAGAATGATGTGATTGACATGACCAATTCCGTTAGCCTAGCACTCGATCGTTTAGTATATTGCTATTGCTTTCTTCATGACTTATACATGTTCCTGTAACTATGAGATTATGCAACTCCGTTTATCGGAGGAACACTTTGGGTACTACCAAGCGTCTAGCGTAATGGCTGGGTGATTATAAAGGAATTACTACAGGTGTCTCCAAAGGTACATGTTGGGTTGGCGTATTTGAGATTAGGTTTTGTCCTCCGATTGTCGGAGAGGTATCTCTGGGCCCTCTCGGTAATGCACATCACTATAAGCCTTGCAAGCAATGTAGCTAATGAGTTAGTTACGGAATGATGCATTACATAACGAGTAAAGAGACTTGCGTAGCGAGATTGAACTAGGTATTGGATACCGCGATCGAATCTCGGGCAAGTAACATACCGATGACAAAGGGAACAACGTATGTTGTTATGCGGTTTGACCGATAAAGATCTTCGTAGAATATGTAGGAACCAATATGGGCATCGAGGTTCCGCTATTGGTTATTGACGAGAATAGTTCTAGGTCATGTCTACATAGTTCTCGAACCGTAGAGTCCCATGCAACAACGTTATGATGGCGGTTTTATTATGAGTTTATAAGTTTTGATGTGCGAAATTTGTTAGGAGTCCGGATGTGATCACGGACATGGCGAGAGTCTCGAAATGGTCGAGACATAAAGATTGATATATTGGAAGCCTATGTTTGGACTTGGAATAGTTCGGGTGAAATCGAGATTTTCTGGAAACAGGAGATTCTTGGAACCCTCCCGGGGGTTAATGGGCCGTAGTGGGCCATGAGGGAGAAGAGGAGGGCCGGCCAAGGCAGGCCGCACGCCCCCTCCCCCTAGTCCGAATAGGACAAGGAAGGGGGGGCCTTTCCTCTTTTCCTCCCCCAAAGTCCTAATCCAACTAGGAAAAAGGGGGGAGCCCTACTCCCGGTGGGAGTAGGACTCCTCCGGCGCACCTCCTCCTAGGGCCGGCCGCACCCCCTGCTCTTTTATATCTGAGGCGGGGGCACCCTAGAACACACAAGTTGATCTAAGGATCGTTCCTTAGCCGTGTCGGTGCCCCCTCCACCATATTCCACCTCGGTCATATCGTCGCGGAGTTTAGGCGAAGCCTGCGCGATGAACATCATCATCATCACCACGCCGTCGTCTTGTGGAACTCATCCCGATGCTTCGGCTGGATCGGGCCGGGGATCATCATCAAGCTGAGCGTGTGCTGAACTTCGGAGGTGCCGTGCGTTCGGTGCTTGGATCGGTCGGATCGTGAAGGCGTCGACTACATCAACAGCGTTGTCATAGCGCTTCGCTTACGGTCTCACAGTGCGTGGACAAAACTCTCCCCTCTCGTTGCTATGTCATCACCATGATCTTGCATGTGCGTAGGAATTTTTTTGAAATTACTACGTTCCCCAACAGTGGTATCAGAGCCTAGGTTTGGTTGCGTAGATGTCATATGCACAAGTAGAAGACAAGTGAGTTGTGGGCGATACAAGTCATACTACTTACCAGCATGTCATACTTTGGTTCGGCGGTATTGTGAGATGAAACGGCCCGGACCGACATTACGCGTATGCTTATCGAGACTGGTTTCACCGTTCTGAGCACTTCGTGCTTAAAGGTGGCTGGCGGGTGTCTGTCTCTCTCACTTTAGCTGAATCGAGTGTGGCTACGCCGGTCCTTGCGAAGGTTAAAACAGCACTAACTTGACGAACTATCGTTGTGGTTTTGATGCGTAGGTAAACGGTTCTTGCTAAGCCCGTAGCAGCCACGTAAAATTTGCAACAACAAAGTAGAGGGCGTCTAACTTGTTTTGCAGGGCATGTTGTGATGTGATATGGTCAAGGCGTGATGCTATATTTTATTGTATGAGATGATCATGTTTTGTAACGAAGTTATCGACAAGCTGGCGAGGAGCCATATGGTTGTCGCTTTATTGTATGAAATGCAAGCATACTGTAATTGCTTTACTTTATCACTAAGCGGTAGCGATAGTCGTAGAAGCAATAGATGGTGGAGCGACAACGATGCTACGATGGAGATCAAGGTGTCGGCGCCGGTGGCGATGGTGATCACGGCGGTGCTTGAAGATGGAATCACAAGCACAAGATGATGATGGCCATATCATATCACTTATATTGATTGCATGTGATGTTTATCCTTTATGCATCTTATCTTGCTTTGATTGGCGGTAGCATTTTAAGATGATCTCTCACTAAATTATCAAGAAGTGTTCTCCTCGGTATGCACTATTGTGAAAGTTCTTCGTCTTTGAGACACCACGTGATGATCGGGTGTGATAGGCTCTCGTTCAAATACAGCGGGTGCAAAAGCAGTTGCACCAGCGGAATACTAGGTTAAACTTGGCGAGCCTAGCATATCTGATATGGCCTCGGAACACGGAGACCGAAAGGTCGAGCGTGAATCATATAGTAGATATGATCAACATATTGATGTTCACCATTGAAACTACTCCATCTCATGTGATGATCGGACATGGTTTAGTTGATTTGGATCACGTGATCACTTAGATGATTAGAGGATGTCTATCTAAGTGGGAGTTCTTAAGTAATATGATTAATTGAACTTAAATTTATCATGAACTTAGTCTGGTAGTATTTTGCAAATTATGTTTGTAGATCAATAGCTTGCGTTGTTGCTTTCATATGTTTATTTTGATATGTTCCTAGAAAATTGTGTTGAAAGATGTTAGTAGCAATGATGCGGATTGGATTCCGTGATCACGAGGTTTATCCTCATTCTGCCTGAAAAAATTATGTCCTTAATGCACTGCTAGGTAGCGGACCTATTGCGAGAGCGGATCTGAGGCGTTATGAGCGTTTGGCTAGCTCAATATGATGACTACTTGATAGTTTAGTGCACCATGCTTACGGCTTAGAATCGGGACTTCAAAGGCGTTTTGAGCGTCATGGACCATATGAGATGTTCGAGGAGTTGAAGTTAATATTTCAAGCAAATACCGAGTTGAGAGATATAAAGTCTCCAACAAGTTCTATAGCTAAAAGATGGAGGAGAATCGCTCAACTAGTGAGCATGTGCTCAGATTATGCAGGTACTTCAATCGCTTGAATCAAGTGGGAGTTAATCTTCGAGATAAGATAGTGATTGACAGAATTCTCTAGTCACCATCACTAAGTTACTAGAACTTCGTGATGAACTATAGTATGCAAGGGATGGCGAAAATGATTCCCGAGCTCTTACGTGATGTTGAAATCGGCGAAGGTAGAAATCAGAAACAACATCAAGTGTTGATGATTGACAAGACCACTAGTTTCAAGAAAAGGGCAAAGGAAGAAAGGAAACTTCAAGTAGAATGGCAAACAAGTTGTCACTCCGTGAAGAAGACCAAAAGCTAGACCAAAGCACTGAAGCGAGTGCTTACTACTTTGCAAAGGAAATGGTCCTTTGGAGCGGAAATGCCCTAAATATTTGGTGGATAAGAAGGATGGCAAAGTGAACAAGGGTATATTTGATATCTGGTGTTTGATGTGTACCTTACTAGTGTTTATAGTAACCCCAGTATTTGATACTTGTTAGGTTGCTAAGATTAGTAACTCGAAGCAGGAGTTACATAATAAGCGAGAGACTAGTTGAGGGAAGTGGCGATGAGTGTTGGAAGTAGTTCCAAGATTGATATGATCATCATCGCACTCTCCTATACTTTCGGGATTAGTGTGTTAAACCTAAATAAATGTTATTTGGCGTTTGCGTTGAGCATGAATATGATTTGATCATGTTTATTGCGGTTATTCATTTAAAGTTAGAGAATAATTATTATTCTATTTACATGAATAAGACCTTGATGGTCATACACCCAATGAAAATAGTTTGTTGGATCTCGATCGTAGTGATACACATATTCATAATATTGATGCCAAAAGATGCAAAGTTAATAATGATAGTGCAACTTATTTGTGTACTTGCCGTTTGGGTCATATCGATTGTAAAGCGCATGAAGAAACTCCATAAAGATGGATTTTGGAATCACTTGGTTATGAATCATTTGATGCTTGCGAACCGTGCCTTTTGGGCAAGATGACTAAAACTCCGTTCTCGGAACAATGGAACAAACTCTTGACTTATTGGAAATAATACATACCGATGTATGCGATCAATGAGTGTTGATGCTCGTGGCAAGTATCGTTATTTTCTTACCTTCACAAGATGATTTGAGCAGATATGGGTATATCTACTTGATGAAACATAAGTCAGAAATAGTTGAAAAGTTCAAAGAATTTCAGGTGAAGTGGAAAATCATCGTAACAAGAAAATAAAGTTTCTCGATCGATCATGGAGGAGAATATTTGAGTTCTGAGTTTGGCCTTCATATAAAACAATGTGGAATAGTTTCACAGCTCACGCATATGGAACACCACAGCGTAATGGTGTGTATGAACATCATAACGCACTTTATTGGATATGGTGCGATCTATGATGTTTCTTACTAATTTACCACTATTGTTTTGGGGTTATGTGTTAGAGACAGTTGCATTCATGTTAAAAGGGCACCATCTAAATCCGTTGAGATGACAGCATATGAACTGTGGTTTAGCAAGAAACCCAAGTTGTCGTTTCTTAAAGTTTGGGGCTGCGATGCTTATGTGAAAAAGTTTCATCTGATAAGCTCAAACCCAAATCGAATGTCGTCTTCATAGAATACCCAAAGGAAACTGTTGGGTACACCTTCTATCACAGATCCGAAGGCAAAAACATTCATTGCTAAGAATGGATCCTTTCTAGAAGGAGTTTCTCTCGAAAGAAGTGAGTGGGAGGAAAGTAGAACTTGATAAGGTAATTGTACCTTCTCCCGAATTGGAAAGTAGTTCATCATAGAAATTAGTTCTAGTGATTTCTACACCAATTAGTGAGGAAGCTAATGATGATGATCATGAAACTTCAAATCAAGTTACTCTGAACCTCGTAGGTCTTCAGTGCAGTCCGCACAGTGATGCAGTAATCCTATTACGGAGGTCATGTTACTAGACCATGATGAACCTACAAACTATGAGAGCGATGATGAGCCAGATTCATAAAATGGCTTGAGGCCATGAAATCGAGATGGGATCCATGTATGAAAACAAAGTATGGACTTTGATTGACTTGCCGATGATCGGCAAGCCATAGAAAATAAATGGATCTTAAGAGGAAGGCGGACCTTGATAGTAGTGTTACTATCTAGAAAGCTCGACTTGTTGTGAAAGGTTTTCAACAAGTTCAAGGTGTTGAATACAATGAGATTTTCTCACTCGTATCGATGCTTAAGTCTGTCCGAATCATGTTAGCAATTGCCACATTTATGAAATCTGGCAAATGGATGTCAAAACTGCATTCCTGAATGGATTTATTAAAGAAGAGTTGTATATGATGCAACGAGAAGGTTTTGTCAATCCTAAAGGTGCTAACAAAATATGCAAGCTCTAGCAATCCATCTATGGACTGGTGCAAGCATCTCGGAGTTGGAATATCGCTTTGATAGGTTGATCAAGCATATAGTTTTATCTGAGACTTGCGGTGAAGCTGTATTTACAAGAAAGTGAGTGGGAGCACTACAACATTTCGATAAGTATATGTGAATGACATATTGTTGATTGGAAATAATGTAGAATTATACGCAAAGCATAAAGGGTGTATGAAAGGAGTTTTTCAAAGAAAGACCTCGGACAAAGCTACTTACATATTGAGCATCAAGATCTATTGAGATAGATCAAGGCGGCGATAAGATTTTCAATGAGTACATACCTTGACAAGATTTTGAAGTAGTTCAAAATGGAGCAGTCAAAGAAAGAGTTCTTGCATGTGTTGCAAGGTGTGAAATTGAGTAAGACTCAAATCCCGACCATAGCGAGAAAATAGAAAAGAGAATGAAAGTCATTCCTATGCCTCGATCATAGGTTCTATAAAGTATGTTATGCAATGTATCGAGCTATTGTATACCTTGCTATGAATTTGGCAAGCAAGTACAATAGTGATCTAGGAGTAGATCTTGAACATTGGTCAAGAATATCCTTAGTGAGGACTAAGGAAATATTTCTCGATTATGGAGGTGATAAAAGAGCCCGTCGTAAAGAGTTACATCGGATGCAAGCTTTTACACGATTCGGATGACTCTAAGTCTCAATCTGGATACATATTGAAAGTGGGAGCAATTAGCTAGAGTAGCTCCGTAAGAGCATTGTAGACATAGTATATTTGCAAAATACATACGGACTCTGAATGTAGCAGACCGTTGACTAAGCTTCTCTCACGAGCAAAACATGATCACACCTTAGTACTCTTTGGGTGTTAATCACATAGCGATGTGAATTAGATTATTGACTCTAGTAAACCCTTTGGGTGTTGGTCACATGATGATGTGAACTATGGGTGTTAATCATATCTGAGATATGAATATTGGTGTTAAATCACATGGCGATGTGAACTAGATTATTGACTCTAGTGCAAGTGGGAGGCTGAAGGAAATATGCCTAGAGGCAATAATAAAGTTATTATTTATTTCCTCATATCATGATAAATGTTTATTATTCATGCTAGAATTGTATTAACGGAAACATGATACATGTGTGAATACATAGACAAACATATAGTCACTAGTATGCCTCTACTTGACTAGCTCATTAATCAAAGATGGTTATGTTTCCTAACCATAGACATGTGTTGTCATTTGATTAATGGGATCACATCATTAGGAGAATGATGTGATTGACATGACCCATTCCGTTAGCCTAGCACTTGATCGTTTAGTATGTTGCTATTGCTTTCTTCATGACTTATACATGTTCCTGTAACTATGAGATTATGCAACTCCGTTTACGGAGGAACACTTTGGGTGCTACCAAGCGTCCTGGCATGCTGGGTGATTATAAAGAATTACTACTGGTGTCTCCAAAGGTACATGTTGGGTTGGCGTATTTGAGATTAGGTTTTGTCACTCCGATTGTCGAAGAGGTATCTCTGGACCCTCTCGGTAATGCACATCACTATAAGCCTTGCAAGCAATGTAGCTAATGAGTTAGTTCGGAATGATGCATTATGTAGCGAGTAAAGAGACTTGCGTAGCGAGATTGAACTAGGTATTGAGATACAAGCGATCGAATCTCGGGCAAGTAACATACCGATGACAAAGGAACAACATATGTTGTTATGCGGTTTGACCGATAAAGATCTTAAGTAGAATATGTAGGAACCAATATGAGCATCAGGTTCCGCTATTGGTTATTGACCGAGAATAGTTCTAGGTCATGTCTACATAGTTCTTAAACCCGTAGAGTCATTGCAACAACGTTACGATGATAGTTTTATTATGAGTTTATAAGTTTTGATGTACGAAGGAGTTGAGTCCGGATGAGATCGGGGACATGGCGAGAGTCTCGAAATGGTCGAGATGTAAAGATCGATATATTGGATGACTATATTAGGACATCGGAAGGGTTCGAGTGATTGGGTATTTTTCGAGTGCAGGGGAGTTCACGGGAATACGAGGAAGAAGCAATGGGCCTCATGGGCCAAGTGGTGGAAGAGAGAAGAAGGCGGGAGGGGGCGGCCCCTAGCCCAAACCGAATTGGACTAGGAAGGGCCCCCCCTACTTTCCTCCTCTCCTTCCTTCTACTTCTCCTTCCTTCCTTCCCTCTCCTAGTTGGACTAGGAAGGAGGGAGTCCTACTCCCGGTGGGAGTAGGACTCCTCCCTGGCGCGCCCTCCCTTGGCCGTCCGCCCCCTCCCCCTTGCTTCTTTATATACGGGAGCAGGGGGGCACCCCATGACACACAAATTGATCTGCGTGATCGTTCCTTAGCCGTGTGCGGTGCCCTCCTCCACCATATTCCAGCTCGGTCATATCGTTGCGGTGCTTAGGCGAAGCCCTGCGTCGGTAGAACATCATCATCGTCTGCGCCCGTCGTCTTGTGGAACTCATCGAAACTCTGCTGGATCGGGTCGGGGATCGTCATTGAGATGAGCGTGTGCTGAACTCGGAGGTGCCGTGCGTTCGGTACTTGGATCGGTCGGATCGTGAAGACGTACGACTACATCAACAACGTTGTCATAACGCTTCCGCTTTCGGTCTACGAGGGTACGTGGACACACTCTCCCCTCTCATTGCTATGCATCACCATGATCTTGCGTGTGCGTAGGAATTTTTTTGAAATTACTACGTTCCCCAACAGAAGCGGAAGTTATATGCGTACGAGCCTGGTTTGACACTTCTGTAAGGGCACCATCTAAAATCCGTGTACGTAAAATTTTTTGAATGGTGCGTAGATGAAGCAGCCCGGACCGACATTACGCGTACGCTTTAGTGGCATCCAACTAGGAAAGAGGCACCGACATTACGCGTAAAACAGTGGCATCCGAGCCTAGTTTTATGCGTAGATGTCATATGCACGAGTAGAACACAAGTGAGTTGTGGGCGAAAGATTGATATATTGGAAGCATATGTTTGGACTTCGGAATAGTTCCGGGTGAAATCAGGATTTTTACGGAACACGAGAAGTTACGGAACCCTCCGGGGTTAATGGGCCTTAGTGGGCCATGAGGGAGAAGAGGAGGGCGGCGGTGCGGGCGTCGCCCCTCCCCTAGTCGAATAGGACAAGGAAGGCGGCGCCCCTTTCTCTTTCCTCCCCAAGTCCTAATCCAACTAGGAAATGGGGGAGTCCTACTCCCGGTGGGAGTAGGACTCCTCTGGCGCGCCTCCTCCTAGGGCCGGCCGCACCCCCCCTTGCTCCTTTATATACGGGGGCAAAGGGGCACCCTAGAACATACAAGTTGATCTTCAAGTTGTTGTTGGGGAACGTAGTAATTTCAACTGTTGGGGAGCGTAGTAATTTCAAAAAATTCCTCGCTGCATAAGATCATGGTGATGACATAGCAATGAGAGGGAGAGTTTTGTCCACGTGCCCTCGTGAGCCGTGGCGAGCGTTATGACAACACGGTTGATGTAGTCGTCGTCTTCACGATCCGACCGATCCAAGTATCGAACGTACGACACCTCCGAGTTCAGCACACGTTCAGCTCGTTGACGATCCCCGGGCTCCGATCCATCAAAGCGTCGGGGATGAGTTCGTCGACCTGACGACATGGTGACGATGATGATGCTCTACGGTAGCGAGGCCGCCTAAACTCCGTGACGATATGACCGAGGTGGAATATGGTGGATGGGGGCGCACTGCGGCTAAGGAATGATCCGTAGATCAACTTGTGTGTTCTAGGGTGCCCCTGCCCCGTACATAAAGGAGCAAGGGGGTGCGGCCGGCCCTAGGAGGAGGTCTTGTGGGAGAGTCCTACTCCCACGGGAGTAGGACTTCCCCCCCTTTCTAGTTGGATTAGGACTTGGGGGAGGGAAGAGAAGGGGTGCCCCCCCTTCCTTGTCCTATTCGGACTAGGGGGAGGCGTGTGACGACCACTGGCCAGCCCTCCTCTTCTCCCTCATGGCCCACTAAGGCCCATTAACCCCGGGAGGTTCGGTAACCCCGGTGTTAGGTAAAATCCGATTTCACGAGAACTATTCGAAGTCAAACATGAGGCACAATATATCAATCTTTATGTCTCGACCATTTGAGACTCCTCGTCATGTCGTGATCACATCCGGGACTGCGAACAAACTTCCGTACATCAAAACTTATAAACTCATAATAAAAGCATCATCGTAGCGTTAAGCGTGCGGACCCTGCGGGTTCGAGAACTATGTAGACATGACCTAGAACTATTCTCGGTCGATAACCAATAGCGGAACACTGGATGCCCATATTGGTTCCTACATATTCTCTGAAGATCTTTATCGGTCAAACCGCATAAGAACATACATTGTTCCCTTTGTCATCGGTATGTTACTTGCCCGAGATTCAATCGTCGATATCCAATACCTAGTTTAATCTCGTTACCGGCAAGTCTCTTTACCCGTTATGTAATGCATCATTCGTAACTAACTCATTAGCTACATTGCTTGCAATGCTTATAGTGATATGCATTACGAGAGGGCCGGAGATACCTCTCCGACAATCGGAGTGACAAAACCTAATCTCGAAATCGCCAACCCAACATGTACCTTTGGAGACACTGTAGTACTCCTTTATAATCACCCGATTCGTTGTGACGTTTGGTAGTACCCAAAGTGTTCCTCCGGTAGCGTGAGTTGCATAATCTCATAGTTACGAGGAACATGTATAAGTCATGAAGAAAGCAATAGCAATATACTAAGCGATCAAGTGCTAGGCTAGCGGAATGGGTCATGTCAATCACATCATTCTCCTAATGATGTGATCCCATTAATCAAATGACAACACATGTCTATGGTTAGGAAACATAATCATCCTTGATTAATAAGCTAGTCAAGTAGAGGCATACTAGTGACGTTGTGTTTGTCTATGTATTCACACATGTATTATGTTTCGGATAATACAATTCTAGCATGAATAATAAACATTTATCATGATATGAGGAAATAAATAATAACTTTATTATTGCCTCTAGGGCATATTTCCTTGATCTCCTACTTGCACTAGAGTCAATAATCTAGATTACATAGTAATGATTCTAACACCCATGGAGTCTTGGTGTTGATCATGTTTTGCTTTCGTGAGAGGCTTAGTCAATGGAGTACGCAACATTAGGATCCATATGTATCTTACAAATCTCTATGTCTCCCACTTGGACTTGGTCCGGATGGAATTAGGCGTCTCTTGATGTGCTTAGTCCTCTTGTGAAATCTGGATTCCTTTGCCAAGGCAATTGCACGATATTGTCACGAAGATCTTCATTGGTCCCGATGCACTAGGTATGACACCTAGATGGGAAATGAACTCCTTCATCGAGACTCCTTCACTTGCTGCTTCGAAGCAGCTATGTACTCCACTTCACATGTAGATCCGCCACGGCCTTTGTTTAGAACTGCACCAACTTACAGCTCCACCGTTTAATAAAAACCGTATCCGGTTTGCGATTTAGAATCGTCGGATCGGTGTCAAAACTTACATCGGCGTAACCATTTCGACTAGCTCTTTGTCACCTCCATATCGAGAAACATATCCTTAGTCCTTTTCGGTATTTGGGATGTTCTTGACCGTTGTCGATGATCCACTCTTGGATTACTTTGGTACCTTCTGCCAAGCTTATTGCTAAGCATCGTCGGTGCGGTACACAGCATTGCGTACATGATAGAGCCTATGGCTGAAGCATAGGAACATCTTTCATTTTCTCTCTATCTTCTGCTTTGTGGTGGGCATTGAGTCGACTCAACTTCACACCTTGTAGCAGGCAAGAACCCTTTCTTTGCACGATCCATTTGAACTTTTCAAAATTTTATCAAGGTATGTGCTTTGTGAAAGTCCTATTAAGCGTCTTGATCTATCTCTATAAATCTTGATGCCCAATATGCAAGCAGCTTCATCGAGGTATCCTTTATGCTATCCGAGAAATTCTATATCATGTCCAATTAATAATATGTCATCTACATATAATATCGAAATGCTCTGAGCTCCCACTCACTTTCTTGTAAATCTGAGGATTCTCCAAAAGTCATATAAAACCATATGCTTTGATCACACTATCAAAGCGTTTATTCAACTCGAGATGCTTGCACGGTCCATAAATGGATCGGTGGAGCTTGCACACTTTGTTTAGCACCTTTTGGATCAACAAAACCTTACGGCTGCATCATATACAACTCTTCTTCGAGAAATCCATTCAAGAATGCAGTTTTGACATCCATTTGCCAAATTTCATAATCATAAAATGCAGCAATAGCTAACATGATTCGGACAGACTTAAGCATCGCTACGGGTGAGAAAGTCTCATCGTAGTCAACCCCTTGAACTTGTCGGAAAGCTTTCGCAACAAGTCGAGCTTTATAGACATTTACATTACCATCAGCGTTAGTCTTCTTCTTAAAGATCCATTTATTCTCAATGGCTTGCCGATCATCGGGCAAGTCAACCAAAGTCCATACTTTGTTCTCATACATGGATCCTATCTCAGATTTCATGGCTTCAAGCCATTTTGCGGAATCTGGGCTCATCATCGCTTTCTCATAGTTCGTAGGTTCATCATGGTCAAGTAACATGACTTCTAGAACAGGATTACCATACCACTCTGGTGCGGATCTTACTCTGGTAGGCCTACGAGGTTCAGTAGAAATTTGATCTGAAGTTTCATGATCAATATCATTAGCTTCCTAACTAATTGGTGTAGTTGTCACATGAACCGGTTCTTGTGATGAACTACTTTCAATAAGGTGCAGATACGATTACCTCATCAAGTTCTACTTTCCTCCCTCACTTCTTTCGAGAGAAACTCCTTCTCTAGAAAGGATCCGATTTAACAAGCGAAAATCTTGCCCTCGGATCTGTGATAGAAGGTGTACCCAATAATCTCTTTTGGGTATCCTATGAAGACACATTTCTCGATTTAGGTTCGAGCTTATCTGGTTGAAGGTTCTTCACATAAGCATCGCAGCCCCAAACTTTAAGAAAGCGACAACTTTGGTTTCTTGCCAAACCCGAGTTCATAAGGCATCGTCTCAGCAGTTTTGATGGTGCCCTATTTAGCGTGAATCGACCGTCTCTAAAGCATAACCCCTGAGCGATAGCGATAAATCGATAAGAGACATCATAGATCGCACCATATCTACTAAAATACGATTCTGACGTTCGGACACACCATTTTGTTGTGGTGTTCGGGTGGCGTGAGTTCTTGAAACTATTCGCATTGTTTCAAATGTAAACCAAACTCGTAACTCAAATATTCTCCTCCTTGATCAGATCGTAGAAACTTTATTTTCTTGTTATGATGATTTCCACTTCACTCTGAAATTCTTTGAACTTTTCAAATGTTTTGGACTTGTGTTTCATTAAGTAGATATACCCATATCTGCTCAAATCATTTGTGAAGGTGAAAATACGATACCCACATGACCTCAACATTCATTGGACCACAAACATCGGTATGTATGATTTCCAACAAATCAGTTGCTCGCTCCACAGTTTGGAGAAGCGGCTTTTTAGTCATCTTGCCCATGAGGCACGGTTACATAAGTACCAAGTGATTCATAATCAAGTGATTCATAATCAAGTGATTCCAAAAGCCCATCGATATGGAGTTTCTTCATCGCTTTACACCGATATGACCTAAGCGGCGGTGCCACAAATAAGTTGCACTATCATTATCAACTCTGCATCTTTTGGTTTCAACACTATGAATATGTGTATCACTACTATCGAGATTTAATAAAATAGACCACTCTTCAAGGGTGCATGACCATTAAAGATATTACTCATATAAATAGAACAACCATTATTCTCGACTTAAATGAATAACCGTCTACGCATCAAACAAGATCCGGATATAATGTTCATGCTCAGCGGTGGCACCAAATAACAATTATTTAGGTCTAAAACTAATCCCGATGGTAGATGTAGAGGTAGCGTGCCGACCGCGATCACATCGACTTTGGAACCATTTCCCGTGCATCGTCACCTCGTCCTTAGCCAATCTTAAGCAATCCGTAGTCCTGTTTGAGTTGCAAATATTAGCAGAACCAGTATCAAATACCGGTGCTCTGCGAGCATTAGTAAGGTACACATCAATAACATGTATATCACATATACCTTTGTTCACTTTGCATTCCTTCTTATCCGCCAAATACTTGGGGCAGTTCCGCTTGCAGTAGAACCATTCAGTTTCAGGCTTAGGTCCAGACTTGGGTTTCTTCTCTTGATCAACAGCTTGTTTGCTGTTCTTCTTGAAGTTCCCCTTCTTCTTCCCTTTGCCCTTTTTCTTGAAACTGGTGGTCTTGTTAACCATCAACACTTGATGCTCCTTCTTGATTTCTACCTCCGCGGCTTTTAGCATTGCGAAGAGCTCGAGAATAGTCTTGTCCATCCCTTGCATATTATAGTTCATCACGAAGCTCTTGTAGCTTGGTGGCGATGATTGAAGAATTACATCAATGACACTATCATCGGGAAGATTAACTCCCGGTTGAATCAAGTGATTATTATACCCAGACATTTTTAGTATGTGTTCCTTGTGAACTATTCTCCTCCATCTTGCAGCTATAGAACTTATTGGAGACTTGATATCTCTCAATTGGGCATTTGCTTGAAATATTAACTTCAACTCTGGAACATCTCATATGCTCCATGACATTCAAAAGCGTCATTGAAGACCGGTTCTAAGCCGTAAAGCATAGCTGCTTGAACTATCGAGTAGTCATCGGCTTTGCTCTGCGAGGCGTTCTTAACATCGTCGGTTGCATCGGCGGCAGGCACTGGCACCAGCGGTGCTTCGGGGCGTAATTCTTCTATGCACAATGAGGATAATCCTCGATTCTGGACCCGATTAGTGTAATTGCTACCATCATCTTTCAACTTTGCTTTCTCAAGAAACACATTAAAATTCAACGGAACAATAGCACGAGCCATCTATCTACAACAAACATAGACAAGCAAAATACTATCAGGTACTAAGTTCATGATAAATTTAAGTTCATTTAATCATATTACTTAAGAACTCCCACTTAGACAGACATCTCTCTAGTCATCTAAGTGACCACGTGATCCAAATCAACTAAACCATGTCCGATCATCACGTGAGATGGAGTAGTTTCAATGGTGAACATCACTATGTTGATCATATCTACTATATGATTCACGTTCGACCTTTCGGTCTCCGTGTTCGAGGCCATATCGTATATGTTAGGCTCGTCAAGTTTAACCTAAGTACTCGCGTGTGCAAGCTGTTTTGCACCGTTGTATTTGAACGTAGAGCCTATCACACCCGATCATCACGTGGTGTCTCAGCACGAAGACCTTTCGCAATGGTGCATACTCCGGGAGAACACTTCTTGATAATTAATGAGAGATCATCTTAAAATGCTACCATCAATCAAAGCAAGATAAGATGCATAAAGGATAATCATCACATGCAATAAATATAAGTGATATGATATGGCCATCATCATCTTGTGCTTGTGATCTCCATCTTCAAAGCACCGTCGTGATCACCATCATCACCGGCGCGACACCTTGATATCCATCGTAGCATCATTGTCGTTACGCCATCTATTGCTTCTACGACTATCGCTACCGCTTAGTGATAAAGTAAAGCAATAACAGGGCGTTTGCATTTCATACAATAAAGCGACAACCATATGGCTTGATCTCCATTGAGAATAAATGGATCTTTAAGAAGAAGACTGACGCTGATGGTAATGTAACTGTCTATAAAGCTCGACTTGTTGCGAAAGGTTTTCGACAAGTTCAAGGGGTTGACTACGATGAGACTTTCTCACCCGTAGCGATGCTTAAGTCTGTCCGAATCATGTTAGCTATTGCTGCATTTTATGATTATGAAATTTGGCAAATGGATGTCAAAACTGCATTCTTGGATGGATTTCTGGAAAAAGAGTTGTATATGATGCAGCCAGAAGGTTTTGGTGATCCAAAAGGTGCTAAACAAAGTGTGCAAGCTCCAGCAATCCAGTTATGGACTGGTGCAAGCATCTCGGAGTTGGAATAAACGCTTTGATAGTGTGATCAAAGCATATGGTTTTATACAGACTTTTGGAGAAGCTTGTATTTACAAGAAAGTGAGTGGGAGCTCTGTAGCATTTACGATATTATATGTAGATGACATATTATTAATTGGAAATGATATAGAATTTCTGGATTGCATAAAGGGATACTTGAATAAAAGTTTTTCAATGAAAGACCTCGGTGAAGCTGCTTACATATTGGGTATCAAGATTTATAGAGATAGATCAAGACGCTTAATAGGACTTTCACAAAGCACATACCTTGATAAAATTTTGAAAAAGTTCAAAATGGATCGAGGCGAAAGGGTTCTTGCCCGTGCTACAAAGTGTGAAGTTGAGTCGAGACTCAATGCCCGACCACGGCGAGAAGATAGAGAAAATGAAAGATGTTCCTATGCTTGACCATAGGCTCTATAATGTATGCAATGTTGTGTACGGACACTGATGTATGTAGCAATAAGCTTGGCGGGGAAGGTACCAATGTAATCGAGTGGATCTTTGGACAGCGGTCAAGAACATCTGAAATACGAAAAGGACTAAGGATATGTTTCTACCGTATATGGAGGTGACAAAGAGCTAGTCGTAAATGGTTACGTCGATGCAAGCTTTGACACGATCCGGACGATTCTAAATCATAAACCCGGATCGTGTTTTTATTAAGCGGTGGAGTTGTAAGTTGGTGCAGTTCTAAACAAAGCGTCGTGGCGGGATCTACATGTGAAGCGGAGTACATAGCTGCTTGGAAGCGACAAATGAAGAATGCGGATGAAGGAGTTCATTTCGATCTAGGTGTCATACCTAGTGCATCGGGACCAATGAAGATCTTCGTGACAATCTTGGTGCAATTGCCTTGGCAAAGGAATCCAGATTTAAATAAGAGGACCAAGCACATCAAGAGCGCTTCAATTCCATCGGGACCAAGTCCAAGTGGGAGACATAGAGATTTGCAAGATACATACGGATCTGAATGTAGCAGACCCATTGACTAAGCCACTCTCACGAGCAAAACATGATCAACACCAAGACTCCAAGGGTGTTAGAATCATTACTATGTAATCTAGATTATTGACTCTAGTGCAAGTGGGAGACTGAAGGAAATATGTCCTAGAGGCAATAATAAAGTTATTATTTATTTCCACATATCATGATAAATGTTATTATTCATGCTAGAATTGTATTAACCGGAAACATAATACATGTGTGAATACATAGACAAACATAGCGTCACTAGTATGCCTCTACTTGACTAGCTTATTAATCAAAGATGGTTATGTTTCCTAACCATAGACATGTGTTGTCATTTGATTAATGGGATCACATCATTAGGAGAATGATGTGATTGACATGACCCATTCCTTTAGCCTAGCACTTGATCGTTTAGTATATTGCTATTGCTTTCTTCATGACTTATACATGTTCTGTAACTATGAGATTATGCAACTCCGTTTACGGAGGAACACTTTGGGTACTACCAAACATCACAACGTAACTGGGTGATTATAAAGGAGTATTACAGGTGTCTCCAAAGGTACATGTTGGGTTGGCGTATTTCGAGATTAGGTTTTGTCACTCCGATTGTCGGAGAGGTATCTCTGGGCCCTCTCAGTAATGCACATCACTATAAGCCTTGCAAGCAATGTAGCTAATGAGTTAGTTATGGAATGATGCGTTACATAACGAGTAAAGAGACTTTTCGGAACTAGGTATTGGATACCGACGATCGAATCTCGGGCAAGTAACATATCGATGACAAAGGGAACAACGTATGTTGTTATGCGGTTTGACCGATAAAGATCTTCATAGAATATGTAGGAACCAATATGGGCATCCAGGTTCCGCTATTGGTTATTGACCGAGAATAGTTCTAGGTCATGTCTACATAGTTCTCGAACCGTAGAGTCCATGCGCTTAACGTTACGATGGCGGTTTTATTATGAGTTTATAAGTTTTGATGTACGGAAGTTTGTTGGAGTTCGGATGTGATCGGGACATGACGAGGAGTCTCGAAATGGTCGAGACATAAAGATTGATATATTGGAAGCCTGTGTTTGGACTTCGGAATAGTTCCGGGTGAAATCGGGAGTTTACGGAACAGGGAGTTCTGGAACCCTCCGGGGTTAATGGGCCTTAATGGGCCATGAGGGAGAAAGGAGGGCCGGCCGAGGGCAGGCAGGCGCGCCTCCCCTAGTCCGAATAGGACAAGGAAGGCGGCGCCCCCTTTCCTCTTTCCTCCCCAAGTCCTAATCCAACTAGGAAGGGGAGTCCTCCGGTGGGAGTAGGACTCCTCGGCG
Organism: Aegilops speltoides; assembly: GCA_021437245.1. Lineage (NCBI taxonomy): Eukaryota > Viridiplantae > Streptophyta > Magnoliopsida > Poales > Poaceae > Aegilops > Aegilops speltoides. The sequence goes on from JAHHZJ010003318.1 coordinate 73,536, forward strand.
CGCCTCCTCCTCTGGCCGCACCCCCCCCTTGCTCCTTTATATCTGAGGCGGGGGCACCTTAGAACACACAAGTTGATCTCGGATCGTTCCTTAGCCGTGTCGGTGCCCCCTCCACCATATTCCACCTCGGTCGGATCGTCGCGGAGTTTAGGCGAAGCCTGCGCGATAGAACATCATCATCGTCGCCCTTGAGTCGTCTTGTGAAACTCATCCCCAGCTTTGCTGGATCGGGCCGGGGATCGTCATCGAGCTGAGCGTGTGCTGAACTTCGGAGGTGCGTCGTTCGGTGCTTGGATCGGCGGATCGTGAAGGCGTCGACTACATCAACCGTCTGTCATAGCGCTTCCGCTTATGGTCTCACAGTGCGTGCACAATACTCTCCCCTCTCGTTGCTATGTCATCACCATGATCTTGCGTGTGCGTAGGAATTTTTTGAAATTACTAGATTCTAACAGATGGCATCGAGCCTGGTTTTATGCGTAGATGTCATATGCAGAGTAGAACACAAGTGAGTTGTGGGCGATACAAGTCATCTTGCTTACCGGCATGTCATACTTTGGTTCAGCGGTATTGTGAGATGAAGCGGCCGGACCGACATTACAGCGTCACGCTTACACAAGACTGGTTTCACCGTTCGAGCACTCGTGCTTAAAAGGTGGCTGGCGGGTGTCTGTCTCTCTCACTTTAGCTGAATCGAGTGTGGCTCGCCGGTCCTTGCGAAGGTTAAAACAGCACTAACTTGGCGAACTATCGTTGTGGTTTTGATGCCTAGGTAAACGGTTCTTGCTAAGCCCGTAGCAGCCATGTAAAATTTGCAACAACAAAGTAGAGGGCGTCTAACTTGTTTTTGCGGGGCATGTTGTGATGTGATATGGTCAAGGCGTGATGCTATATTTTAATGTATGAGATGATCATGTTTTGTGACGAAGTTATCGGCAATGGCGAGAACCATATGGTTATCGCTTTATTGTATGAAATGCAAACACCACATAATTGCTTTACTTTATCACTAAGCGGTAGCGATAATCGTAAAGCAATAGATGGCGTAGCGACAACGATGAAGCGATGGAGATCAAGGTGTCGCGCGGTGGCGATGGTGATCACGGCGGTGCTTTGAAGATGGAATCACAAGCACAAGATGATGATGGCCATATCATATCACTTATATTGATTGCATGTGATGTTTATCCTTTATGCATCTTATCTTGCTTTGATTGCGGTAGCATTTTAAGATGATCTCTCATTAATTATCAAGAAGTGTTCTCCTGAGTATGCACCGTTCGCGAAAGTTCTGCGTCTTTGAGACACCGCGTGATGATCGGGTGTGATAGGCTCTACATTCAAATACAGCGGGTGCAAAACAGTTGCTGCGGAGTATTCGAGTTAAACTTGCGAGCCTAGCATATCGAGATATGGCCTCGGAACACGGAGACCGAAAGGTCGAATGTGAATCATATAGTAGATATGATCAACATAGTGATGTTCACCATTGAAACTACTCCATCTCACGTGATGATCGGACATGGTTTAGTTGATTTGGATCACGTGATCACTTAGATGACTAGAGATGTCTGTCTAAGTGGGAGTTCTTAAGTAATGATTAATTGAACTTAAATTTATCATGAACTTAGTACTGATAGTATTTTGATTTTCTATGTTTGTTGTAGATAGATGGCTCGTCTTTGTTGTTCGTTGAATTTTAATGTGTTCCTTGAGAAAGCAAAGTTGAAAGATGATGGTAGCAATTACGGATTGGGTCCGTAACTTTGAGGATTATCCTCATTCTGCCGAGAAGAATTACGTCTGGAAGCACCACGGGTGTCGAACTGCTGCGATGCTGGCATGGCGGCGTTAAACGTCTGGCGAGCAAAGCTGATGACTACTCGATAGTTCGGTTTGCCATGCTTTATGGCTTAGAGCGGGGTCTTCAGCGGCGTTTTGAGCGTCATGGAGCATATGAGATGTTCGAGAGTTGAAGTTAATATTTCAAGCAAATGCGGATTGAGAGATATGAAGTCTCAATAAGTTCTATAGTTGCAAGATGGAGAGAATAGTTACGTCGGTGAACACATACTCAAAATGTATGGGTATAATAATCACTTGATTCAAGCTGGGAGTTAATCTTCACGATGATAGTGTCATTGACAGAATTCTTCAATCACGCCACCAAGCTACAAGAGCTTCGTGATGAACTATAATATGCAAGGGATGGACAAGACTATTCTCGAGCTCTTCGCAATGCTAAAAGCAGCGGAGGTAGAAATCAGAAGGAGCATCAAGTGTTGATGGTTAACAAGACCACCAGTTTCAAGAAAAAGGGCAAAGGGAAGAAGAAGGGAATTTCAAGAAGAACGACAAACAAGTTGTTGATCAAGAGAAAAACCCAAGTCTGGACCTAAGCACTGGCCGAATGGTTCTCTTGCCAAGCAGGTTGGACCTTTGGAAGCGGAACTGCCCCAAGTATTTGGCGGATAAGAAGGATGCAAAGTGAACAAGGTATATGTGATATACATGTTATTGATGTGTACCTTACTAATGCTCATGATGCTTTGGGTATTTGATCTGGTTACATTGCTAATATTTGCAACTCAAAAGCAGGGACTACGGATTAAGCGAAGATTGGCTGAGGGCGAGGTGACGATCTGGCGTGGGAAATGGTTCCAAAGTCGATGTGATCGCATGATCGACGCTACCTCTACATCTACCATCGGGATTAGTTTTAGACCTAAATAATTGTTATTTGGTGCGGCGTTGAGCATGAACATTATATCTGGATCTTGTTTGATGCGAGGCGGTTATTCATTAAGTCGAGAGAATAATGGTTGTTCTATTTATATGAGTAATATCTTTTATGGTCATGCACCCTTGAAGAGTGGTCTATTTTTATTAAATCTCTATAGTAGTGATACACATATTCATAGTGTTGAAACCAAAAGATGCGAGTTGATAATGATAGTGCAACTTATTTGTGGCGCTGCCGTTTAGGTCATATCGATTATAAAGCGCATGAAGAAACTCCATCTTGATGGGCTTTTGGAATCACTTGATTATGAATCACTTGGTACTTGCGAACCGTGCCTCATGGGCAAGATGACTAAAACGCCGTTCTCGGAACTATGGGCGAGCAACTGATTTGTTGGAAATCATACATCTTGATGTTTGTGGTCCAATGAATGTTGAGGCTCATGGCGGGTATCATTATTTTCTCACCTTCACGAGATGATTTGAGCGAGATATGGGTATATCTACTAAATTGAACACAAATGCGAAACATTTGAAAAGTTCAAAGAATTTGAGTGAAGTGGAAAATCATCGTAACAAGAAAATAAAGTTTCTACGATCTGATCGTGGAGGAGAATATTTGAGTTACGAGTTATGGTGCGATTTATGATGTCTCTTATTGATTTACGCTATCGTTACGGGGTTATGCTTTAGAGACGGCGCATTCACGTTAAATAGGGCACCATCAAAATCCGTTGAGGCGGCGCCTTATGAACTCTGGTTTGGCAAGAAACCAAAGTTGCCGTTTCTTAAAGTTTGGGGCTGCGATGCTTATGTGAAGAACCTTCAACCAGATAAGCTCGAACCTAAATTGGAGAAATGTGTTTTCATAGGATACCCAAAAGAGACTATTGGGTACACCTTCTATCACAGATCTGAGGGCAAGATTTTCGTTGCTAAAATCGGATCCTTTCTAGAAGGAGTTTCTCTCGAAAGAAGTGAGTGGGAGGAAAGTAGAACTTGATGAGATGCTGTACTGCTCCCTTATTGGAAAGTAGTTCATCACAAGAACGGTTCATGTGACAACTACACCAATTAGTTAGGAAGCTAATGATATTGATCATGAAACTTGAGATCAAATTTCTCTTGAACCTTGTAGTTCTACGAGTAAGATCCGCACAGTGTGGTGCGGTAATCCTGTTCTAGAAGTCATGTTACTTGACCATGATGAACCTCACGAACTATGAGGAAGCGATGATGAGCCCAGATTCCATAAAATGGCTAGAAGCCATGAAATCGAGATGGGATCCATGTATGAGAACAAAGTATGGACTTTGGTTGACTTGCCGATGATCGGCAAGTCATTGAGAATAAATTGATCTTTAAGAATAAGGTGATCTTGATGGTAATGTAACTTTCTATAAAGCTCGACTTGTTGCGAAAGGTTTTCGACAAGTTCAAGGGTTGACTATGATGAGACTTTCTCACCGTAGCGATGCTTAAGTCTGTCCGAATCATGTTAGCTATTGCTGCATTTTATGATTATGAAATTTGGCAAATGGATGTCAAAAGCTGCATTCTGAATGGATTTACGGAAGAAGAGTTGTATATGATGTAGCGAGAAGGTTTTGTTGATCCAATAGGTGCTAACAAAGTGTGCAAGCTCAGCGATCCATTTATGGACTGGTGCAAGCATCTCGGAGTTGGAATAAGCGCTTTGATAGTGTGATCAAAGCATATGGTTTTATCTGAGACTTTTGGAGAAGCTTTGTATTTATAAGAAAGTGAGTGGGAGCTCTGTAGCATTTCTGATATTATATGTAGATGACATATTATTAATTGGAAATGATATAGAATTTCTGGATAGCATAAAGGGATACTTGAATAAAACTTTATCAATGAAAGACCTCGATGAAGCTGCTTACATATTGGACATCAAGATTTATAGAGATAGATCAAGATGCTTAATAGGACTTTCACAAAGCACATACCTTGATAAATTTTTTAAAAAGTTCAAAATGGACCAGGCAAAGAAAGGGTTCTTGCCCGTGCTACAAGGTGTGAAGTGAGTCAGACTCAATGCCCGACCACAATGAAGATAGAGAAAATGAAAGATGTTCCTATGCTTCACCATAGGCTCTATCATGTATGCAATGTTGTGTACAGGACCTAGCGTATGCTTAGCAATAAGCTTGGCGGGAAGGTACCAATGTAATCCGGTGTGGATCCTTTGGATGAGCGGTCAAGAACATCTGGAAATACGAAAAGGACTAAGGATATGTTTCTCGTATATGGAGGTGACAAAGAGCTAGTCGTAAATGGTTACGTCGATGCAAGCTTTGACACGATCGAGACGATTCTAAATGCAAACCGGATCGTGTTTTTATTAAGCGGTGGAGCTGTAAGTTGATGCAGTTCTAAACAAAGCGTCGTGGCGGGATCTACATGTGAAGCGGAGTACATAGCTGCTTCGGAAGCAGCAAATGAAGGATTCTGGATGAAGGAGTTCATTTCCAATCTAGGTGTCATACCTAGTGCATCGGGACCAATGAAGATCTTCTGTGACAATACTGGTGCAATTGCCTTGGCAAAGGAATCCAGATTTCACAAGAGGACCAAGCACGTCAAGAGAAGCTTCAATTGCATCCGGGACCAAGTCCAAGTGGGAGACATAGATATTTGCAAGATACATACGGATCTGAATGTTGCAGACCCATTGACTAAGCCTCTCTCACGAGCAAAACATGATCGGCACAAAGACTCCATGGGTGTTAGAATCATTTGTCATTTGATTAATGGGATCACATCATTAGGAGAATGACGTGATTGACACGACCCATTCCGTTAGCCTAGCACTTGATCGTTTAGTATATTGCTATTGCTTTCTTCATGACTTGTACATGTTCTGTAACTATGTGATTATGCAACTCACGTTTACCGGACGAACACTTTGGGTACTACCAAACGTCACAACATAACTGGGTGATTATAAAGGAGTACTACAGGTGTCTCCAAAGGTACATGTTGGGTTGGCGTATTTCGAGATTAGGTTTTGTCACTCCGATTGTCGGAGAGGTATCTCTGGGCCCTCTCGGTAATGCACATCACTATAAGCCGGCAAGCAATGTAGCTAATGAGTTAGTTACGGAATGATGCATTACATAGCGAGTAAAGAGTCTTGCGGTAGCGAGATTGAACTAGGTATTGGATACTGGCGATCGAATCTCGGGCAAGTAACATACCGATGACAAAGGGAACAACATATGTTGTTATGCGGTTTGACCGATAAAGATCTTCGTAGAATATGTAGGAGCCAATATGAGCATCCAGGTTCCTCTATTGGTTATTGACGAGAATAGTTCTAGGTCATGTCTACATAGTTCTCGAACCGTAGAATCCATGCGCAACGTTACGATGTGGTTATATTATGAGTTTATGAGTTTTGATGTACGAAGGAGTTGGATTCGGATGAGATCGGGGACATGACGAGGAGTCTCGAAATGGTCGGCATAAAGATCGATATATTGGATGACTATATTCGGAGTTCGTAAAGGTTCAGTGATTCGGGGTTTTAGATCTTGGAGAGTTCTGAGGAATTAGCCGAGGAGTATCTGGGCCTTATTGGGCCATACGGGAATAGAGGAGTGAGGCCAAAAGGAAGGAGGCCTGTGTCGTGGTTCTAAGTCTGACAGTAGAATAGGGGGTAGGTAAGGAGAGGCGAGGTCCTAGCTATGGAGTAGTTGTGAAGACAAGCGATGTCTGAGTTCAGGCCCTTCTCGGAAGAAATAACTTGACCCTCGTCTCGGAGCCTGAGGCGGTCAGTGGATTATGAATATGGGTATTACAAGAGTGCGAACCCCTCTATGCATGGAGGGTGGCTTATATAAGTCTTCAAGACCCTCCAGCCCACATAATGGAGAGGTTAAAGTACATTAAGCACAGGCGTTCTTGTAGCGCCCTCATAAATCACCTTGATTATCATTAAGTCTATTCAATAGCAAGCCGTTGCGCTCTGGTGCCTTGACCTTCGGTGGTCGAGTGAGTCTTCATGGTCGAGTGAGTCTTCCATGGTGAGTCCTTCAGACCCGGTCAGTGGGTCCCTCTGCAGTCATTTGGAAGATGATGTCTTCTAAGAGTGTCCTAGGGTAGGACGTTTAGGTCAGGCCTATGACCCTACCCTAGGTACATGAATCCATCAGCCTGCGCCCCCCCCTCTGGTCCGAATTGGACAAGGGGCGCAGCCCCCCTTTCCTTCTTCACCTCCCCCTCTTTCCCCTTCTCCTACTCCAACAAGGGAGGTGGAATCCTACTAGGACTAGGGAGTCCTAGTAGGACTCCACACTTGGCGCGCCCCCTCCTAGGGCCAGCCTCCTCCCCCCTTACTCCTTTATATACGGGGGTAGGGGGACACCCCATGACACACAAGTTGATCTACGTGATCGTTCCTTAGCCGTGTGCGGTGCCCCCCTCCACCATATTCCACCTCGGTCATATCGACGCGGAGTTTAGGCAAAGTCCTGCGCCGGTAGAACATCATCATCGTCCTGCCCGTCGTCTTGTGGAACTCATCCCGACACTTTGCTGGATCGGTCAGGGATCATCATAGACCGTGTCGCATAGATAGTGCCTCAACAGCCACGTAAGTGCTAGGCTAGCAGTGCTTAGTGCTGAATCCGAGCCAGGTTTTATGCGTAGTAATTTCATCTTGAAGATCATGGGGGGGGGCTGTTGAGGAACGTAGTAATTTCAAAAAAATTCCTATGCACATGCAAGATCATGGTGATGACATAGCAACGAGAGGGGAGAGTTTTGTCCATGTACCCTCGTAGACCGTAAGCGGAAGCGTTATGAAACGCGGTTGATGTAGTCGTACCAATTCATGATCCGACCGATCAAGTACGAGCGTCGGCACCTCGAGTTCAGCACTGCGTTCAGCTCGATGGCGATCCGGGCTCGATCCAGCAAAGCGTCGGGGATGAGTTCCGTCGACGCGACGGCGTGGTGGCGATGATGATGCTCTACGGTAGCGAGGCCGCCTAAACTCATGACGATATGGCCGAGGTGGAATATGGTGGAGGGCACCGCTGCGGCTAAGGGCGATCCGTGATCAACTTGTGTGTTCTAGGGTGCCCCTGCCACCGTATATAAAAACAAGGAGTGCGGCCGGCCCTAGGAGGAAACGCGGAGGAATCCTCTCCACGGGAGTAGGACTCCCCCTTTCCTAGTTGGATTAGGACTTGGGGGGAAAGGGGAAGAGGCGCCCCCTTCCTTGTCCTATTGGACTAGGGGGAGCGCGACGGCCCTCCTCTTCTCCCTCATGGCCCACTAAGGCCCATTAACCCCGGGAGGTTCAGTAACCCTCGGTGTTCGGTAAAATCGATTTCACCGGAACTATTCGAAGTCCAAACATAGGCATCCAATATATCAATCTTTATGTCTCGACCATTTCGAGACTCCTCATCATGTCCGTGATCACATCCGGGACTCCGAACAAACTTCGGTACATCCGGGAAATTACTACGTTCCTCAACAGTCCTAATTTCATGCCTGACATTTTATGCGCAGATGTCATATGCACGAGTAGAACACAAGTGAGTTGTGGGCGATACAAGTCATACTGCTTACCAGCATGTCATACTTTGGCTCAGCGGTATTGTGAGATGAAGCGGCCCGGACCGACATACAGCGTGCGCTTATGCGAGTGGTTTCACCGTTCTGAGCACTTTCGTGCTTAAAGGTGGCTGGCGGGTGTCTGTCTCTCTCACTTTAGCTGAATTGAGTGTAGCTCGCCGGTCCTTGCGAAGGTTAAAACAGCACTAACCAGCGAACTATCGTTGTGGTTTTGATGCGTAGGTAAGCGGTTCTTGCTCAGCCCGTAGCAGCCACGTAAAATTTGCAACAACAAAGTAGAGGGCGTCTAACTTGTTTTCGCAGGGCATGTTGTGATGTGATATGGTCAAGACATGATGCTATATTTTATTGTATGAGATGATCATGTTTTGTAACGAAGTTATCGACAGCTGGCGAGAACCATATGGTTATCGCTTTATTGTATGAAATGCAAGCATACTGTAATTGCTTTACTTTATCACTAAGCGGTAGCGATAGTCGTAGAAAGCAATAGATGGCGTAATAGCGATAACGATACTCGATGGATATCAAGGTGTCGCGCCCGGTGGCGATGGTGATCACGGCGGTGCCGGAGATGGAATCACAAGCACAAGATGATGATGGCCATATCATATCACTTATATTAATTGCATGTGATGTTTATCCTTTATGCATCTTATCTTGCTTTGATTGACGGTAGCATTTTAAGATGATCTCTCACTAAAATTATCAAGAAGTGTTCTCCGTGAGTATGCACCGTTGCGAAAGTTCTTCGTGCTAAGACACCACGTGATGATCGGGTGTGATAGGCTCTACATTCAAATACAACGGGTGCAAAACAGTTGCACACGCGGAATACTCAGGTTTAACTTGACGAGCCTAGCATATAACAGATATGGCCTCGGAACACGGAGACCGAAAGGTCGAGCGTGAATCATATAGTAGATATGATCAACATATTGATGTTCACCGTTGAAACTACTCCATCTCACGTGACGATCGGACATGGTGTAGTTGATATGGATCACGTAATCACTTAGAAGATTAGATGGATGTCTATCTAAGTGTGAGTTCTTTAGTATATGGGCCTTATTGGGCCATGCGGGAATAGAGAGTGAGGCCAAAGGAAGGAGGCACGTGTGGTGGTTCTAAGTCGTGCGGTAGAATAGGGGTAGGTAAGGAGGCGAGGTCCTAGCTATGGAGTAGTTGTGAAGACAAGCGATATGCGAGTTGAGGCCCTTCTCGGAAGAAGTAACAGCCCTCGTCTCGGGCCTGAGGCGGTCGAGTGGATTATGAATATGGGTATTACAAGAGTGCGAACCCCTCTATACGTGGAGGGGTGGCTTATATAGAGTCTTTAAGACCCTCAGCCCACATAATGGAGAGGTTAAAGTACATTAAGCACAGGGCGTTCTTAGTGCGCCCTCATAAGTCTTGATTATCATTAAGTCTATTCAATAGCAAGCCGTTTAGCTCTGAGTGCCTACGACCTTACGGTGGTGGTGAGTCTTCATGGTGGTGAGTCTTCCATGGTGAGTCCTTCGAGACCGGTCAGTGGGTCCCTCTGCAGTCATTTGGAAGATGATGTCTTCTAAGAGTGTCCTAGGGTAGGAAGTTTAGGTCGGGCCTATGACCCTACCTAGGTACATGAATCCATCATTAGCCCCGAATGGATTGAGGCTTGAGTGAAGGAGGAGTTGACATTGTTTCCGTTTGCCTTTTGCATCTTGGCGAGTATTGTCTTGGATCAAGATCTTCTCCGTTGATGACAAGCGACTTTTCTTGATCGACTCGATCCATTCTTGTTCTTTAGTCGAGTGACCTTCTTTTACTTTGCCATTCCGGCGGCGGATCGCGAAATCTCGCGCCAGCAGACCGATCTGTCGCTCGCGAATCTCGCGGGATCTGAAATTTGGGGAAGCCTTGGCCGAAGCGGACTGCGGCGTTCGGATGGGACATAACGGGGCGCCTCGATCTCGCGCCGCTTTTACGCCACGTATCACGCGGTGCAACTGTTTGGGATATGATTAGATTGTTGGTCCCTGTCATCCACTCGGAAGGATGCTATAAATGCAACTTCGGGGCTTACGCACGATACCCGTTCTTCCCCTCTGCTCTCTTCGTCTCCGCCCTCTTGCAGCGCTGTCGCTCTGCTACTTCCTCTTCTGCGCATTCGCGGCGTCATGGGCAAAGAAAGCGGCGGTCTTTGGAAGCGTCTTGAAAGAAGTGTGTCGGCGGAGAAAGCGAAGGGAGATCTACCGATCATGGCGGCTCCTCGTCGAGATCCCACTTGCGAAAGGCTGGGTCGAGGAGATTGGATCGATCGACCATCAGGAAGGATCTCCTCGATATGGCCAGCGATGGATTGATCCCCACGGCGCGATGAGCTTCACAGCCAGAGTGGCAGCCTCGGCCGGAAAAGAGGGTGAGTCTGGCGCTCTTGGCCACCCATATCGACCGAGGATTTTCGCTGCCGCCAGTGTTTTCTTTCGGGGTTTCTGAATTTCTTGAACCCAGCTCCACCATTTACTCAAACTCCATCTCGTATCTTGCTGCGTTTGTGTCCATGTGCGAGAACTTTTTGGGCTGCCGACCACATTGGGGTTTGTTCAAGTACATCTTCACATGCCGCTCCCGGTGTGTGAAAGCAAGCCCAGTGACGAGAAGACCCAAGTGGTTGAGATGTGTGGGGCTTAGGGATCAGTTGAGGAACAAAGCACCTTCAGCTATGTCTTTTCGAGTCGGTCGGGGGCTGGCGATCGACCTGGTTCTCTTGTCGAGCAGTCGGCCTTGAGACGATCAGTGGTCTTCCTCCATTCACCATGAGTCAGTGAGCAGACCCTCCTCTCTGAAGGTGGTTCGGAGGAGAGCCGATGTGAAGATGCTGATGGATCGCGTGGTACAGCTGGTTCGGGATGGTGTGGTAGCATGGATCTCTTGGAGGTTTTCCTTGGGCCGAATTCAACGCTTCGGTTTGAGTCCTTGTATGTGGCTGTCTGCGGCACGAGGGCGATACTCGCGTCAACCGGAGGCGGTCGGCAGCGCCATAGTGGAAAGGTGGATGGCGCGATCACTGGGAACAAAGACAACCCTCGCGGATCCGGAGGATTTCTCCACTTGACCACAATAGCGTTCGGACAAGGTACATTGCTCTGCTTTCCATTGTATATCTGTCGAATGTGTCTCGTGATTTAGTCGATTGAGCTCTGCTTTGATATTTCGGGCCCTTACCGAGCTATACTCAATGCCCAATGGCGCTCGGACTCCGGCGAGGAGGGAAGCCAGCGGGGCGAGCCAGGAAGAGTGGGATTGAGGCTGCGAAGGCGGCGATGGCGGCGATGATGATGGCGAGGATGATGGCGGCGAGGATGAGGAGGAAGAGGTTGTACCACGCGCTCGGAAAGCGGTCAAAACTTGTGCCACGACCCTTGTTGAGCAGCGGTAAGGGAGTGGCGACGCCTCGCTGATCGACCAAGCATCCCTCGGACCGCTTCTCCGGTGCCCGACCGAGAAAGCGCCAAGCGATCAAAAGTAGCTCCGTCGAGGACAACCAAGCCTCTGCCAAAAATGAGGGTGGCCATCCCCACCATCTCGGGGTAAACTTATCTTGCTTGAGTCTTCTGTACTATATAAGTTTTATCTCTGGTTGATATTTGAATTGGTCGTTGATTTTTGGAACTTGGTGCTGCGACTTCGAAACCTCGGGCAAGGCCGAGACCATGAGATGGAGGCGCGCGACCTCAAATCCTGATCTTGTATCCTTAATTCTTGTTCTTAGTCGGTGACTCATAGTTTACGACTTTGACTCTTTTACGAAGCTCAACCAATGACATTATCACTCTTCCGGCGGCGATGATGAGGATGAGGAGCCATTGAAGACTAGGAGGAGCAGGAAGGCATCTCTTGGCAAAGTAGCCCAAGATGTGTTGCACCGAGACCGTTGTGGCGGAAGGAGAGTCGGCTTTCGACATACCGTGTCCCAGCGGTGCGGCGGCGAGTGCTCGACCTACGCCGTCAGTGCTAGACAGCCTTCGATCTCGCCACGCACCCGTCCGGAGGACCAGGCCAATCTGCTAAGGAGGCGATCCGTCAGCGAGGATCATGATGGAGTAGGTGAAGATCGTTGGGATCTGAGCCAAGCAGCTTCTGACGCCACTACGCCCTTGAGCAATGTTGGTCGATCGACCACCGCTTTATTACTGTTAGGATATGCTATCAAAACTTTTCTTTACGGAATTCATAGCGGTCACCCGGTGGGTGTGTTGGTAAAACTCCGTATTAGCGGGGGCGCGCTGAGTGCACCGGCTGGGTGTAATCCCCAAGGCTAAGGTCATTGCTGGCGATCGGTCTTAAACTTCATAAGTAAATATTGATCATCACTTTCGAGATGAAGCGAATGGGTTTACGAGACCCGGTGGGGAACACGCTAAGTGCACCAGAGTGTAATCCCGAGGCGTGGTCATTGCTGGCGATTGATTACGATCTGGAGAAGATTTGGTCGGTGGTCGACTCTTTTTTGGTGTTGGTGGCTCATGTGAATAAGACCCGGTGGGGGCACGCTGAGTGCACCTTTGGGTGTAATCCCGAGACTACGATTCGAATGCTTGCATTCATTGTAGTCTTAAACGCATCATTTTCTTTATTCACTCGGAAGTGGATCATCTCGACATTTTGTCGATTGACTCTTCGTAGAAATCCTGCGATCTTGCGGCCGCTATACGAACTGGGCGAAGCATACTCAGCTCGAGTTGGACTTGAGGCTAGTGCGGAGAACTTGAGGAAGGCAAGGAGGAGACCAAAGGTATGTTTGGTGAGACTTCAGCGACTCTTTTCTCCCTTATTTGCTTCAATCCTGGCGTTCTTTGTAATTTACGAGGCAAGGTGAAGGAGGCCCAGAAGGAAGAAGGAGCTTGAGCTATGCGAGAAGATCAAGCTCGCTGATGAAAAGTTAACCTCGGTCCAAGCTCGAGCAGGACAACACCAATCGAAGGCTGCTCGGCCATTGCCACCAAGGATGTTGATCGGTGAAGGTGACAAGACTACTCTGTTGAAAAGATCAACGGATGGCCGGGAAGAAGAATGACTGGAAGGCTTCTTGGGTGGTCTTGCTAAAAATTGTTCCTTATGCTCGAAGGTAATCTTCTTCACTCGACCAATTCTTCCATTGTTATGTTCCCATTCGACTATTTTCTTGATTCGGGGTTTTGTCTTTGCGAGTTACATCGCAACTTTGAAGAAGAAACCAGCCGGTGGAGAGCGAACCTTGACCCGTCGATTCTCCGGTGAATGATGAAACGCCATGAACATCTTCCATTGGAGTCCGTGTTCTTTGCCGTCGTGGATTATCTCGCAAGGCGAAGGTTGCTACATCCGCATCGACTCGGCCTTTCGGCCGGGAGACACTCCAAAATGACCTCGAGTCGTTGGTGACTCATTGAGCGCCGTCCACGACCGAGTGCAAGAGTGGAAGAAGTCTTGACTCGGTGTGGCGCGGATGTACATACAATACAGCGCGAGTCCATTGCAAGGATGCAGGAAGATAAGTGGCGGCTCTCAGAGTGGCCAACACCAAAAACACGACTTGGTCCTTCATGGAAACTTTTATCGCTGCTGCTACGGATTGCAGATGGTATTGACCTTGATGAGTTCGTTGCTCCATCCAGCCCTCTACGGGAGGGTAAAAACTTTCCTTAACTTTTAAATTTGCCTCGGTATGCAGTGGAGTTATAACGATAAAACCTTACGGGCTTAGTGCTGAGCACTCTCGGTTCCTTTAGGTATCGACCTAAATTTGGATTGGATGTTTGGATATGATTGCTCTTGGCTTGAATTGCCCTTTTGAGGTTAACGTGAGATGTATTTGCAATCGACTTATTCCTTAGGCGGCTGGGCTGCAGCTAAGCCTCAGTGAGAGGTTTGCTCTTCACTCGGTGGGATTCTTATACCTTAGGCGAGCCTTTGGGCTGCAGCTAAGCCCCAGTGAGAGGTTTGCTCTTCACTCGGTAGGATTTCTTATACCTTAGGCGAGCAGGGCTGCAGCTAAGCCCCAGTGAGAGGTTTGCTCTTCACTCGGTAGGATTCGAAGGTTGCTACATCCACTTCGACTCGGCCTGCTCGGCGGGGAGACACTCCAAAATGACCTCGAGTCGTTGGTGACTCATTGAGCATGCGATCCTGACCGAGTGCAAGAGTGGAAGAAGTCTTGACTCGGTGTGGCGCGAGATGTAATCCACAATAATGCAGCGGAGTCCATTGCAAGGATGCGAGAAGATAAATGGCGGCTCTCCGAGTGGTAACACAAAAAACACGACTTGGGTCCTTCATGGAAACTTTCATCGCTCTTTGCTACGGATTGAGATGGTATTGACCTTGATGAGTTAGTTGCTCCATCCAGCCCCCTCTGGGAGGGTAAAAACTTTCCTTAACTTTAAATTTGCCTCGGTCTCGAAGTGGAGTTATAACCGTAAAACATACTTAGGGGCTTAGTGCAAGGCACTCTCGGTTCCTTTAGGTATCGACCTAAATTTGGATTGGATGTTTGGATATGATTGCTCTTGGCTTGAATTGCCCTTTGCGGAGTTTTCTTATACCTTAGGCGAGCCTTTGGGCTGCAGCTAAGCCCCAGTGAGAGGTTTGCTCTTCACTTGGTAGGATTTCTTATATCTTAGGCGAGCAGGCTGCAGCTAAGCCCCAGTGAGGTTTGCTCTTCACTTGGTAGGATTTCTTATACCTTAGGCGAGCAGCTGGGCTGCAGCTAAGCCCCAGTGAGAGGTTGCTCTTCACTCGGTGGGATTTCTTGTACCTTAGGCGAGCCTTGGGCTGCAGCTAAGCCCCAGTGAGAGGTTTGCTCTTCACTCGGTAGGATTTCTTATACCTTAGGCGAGCTTTGGGCTGTAGCTAAGCCCCAGTGAGAGGTTTGCTCTTCACTTGGTAGGATTTCTTATATCTTAGGCGAGCCTTTGGGCTGCAGCTAAGCCCCAGTGAGAGGTTTGCTCTTCACTTGGTAGGATTTCTTATACCTTAGGCGAGCACTGGGCTGCAGCTAAGCCCCAAGTGAGAGGTTTGCTCTTCACTCGGTAGGATTTCTTATACCTTAGGCGAGCCTTTGGGCTGCAGCTAAGCCCCAGTGAGAGGTTTGCTCTTCACTCGGTAGGATTTCCGTTGTATTTGTGGCGGCTCGGAGGAGAGGTCATGATCGACCTGCACCTCGTCTTCCTTGATGACATATCATACTTATGGTGTAGCTCGGAGGAGAGGTCATGATTGACCTGCACCTCTTCTTCCTGAGTACACTTTATACTTAGGCGAGTCCTTGGACTGCAGCTAAGCCTCAGTGGAAGTCGGCTTACCACTTGGTAGGATTTTAATAACTTAGGCGAGCAGGCTGCAGCTAAGCCTCAGAGTGGAAGTCGGCTTACCACTTGGTAGGATTTTTAATAACTTAGCGAGCAGGCTGCAGCTAAGCCTCCGGTGGAAGTCGGCTTACCACTCGGTGGGATTTTAATAACTTAGGCGAGCAGGCTGCAGCTAAGCCTCCAGTGGAAGTCGGCAGCACTTTCGGTGGGATTTTTTGTTACTTAGGCGAAAGCGGATTAGCAGCTAAGCCTCCAGTGGAAGTCGGCTTACCACTCGGTAGGATTCTACAAACTTAAGAAGCGGATTCGCGACTAAGCCACCTTTGGGGAAAATTTCTTGGACCAAAATAAAAAGTGACAAAAATTATGAAGGAATTATGACACTATTATTTCAAAGCTCATGAACTACAGTATTTTATTACAACTCTTCGAGTGAAAAACTTTAAGTGTAAAGCAGGCGGAGCAGATCCGCGTTCAAGCTCGGGGCTCTTGATATTGTGTTCGACGTTATAGAGGCGATATGCCCCATTGTGGAGAACCTTTGTGACGATGAAGGGCCCTTCCGGAGGGCCAGCTTATGTTGTTTCTGCTGATCCACTCGAAGGACCAGATCCCTTCTGGAAGCTCGACCTCTCACATTTACGGCGTAAAAGCGGCGCAAGTCTTGCTGGTAGATGGTCGGCGGATCGAGCCATCTCCTTTCCTCTTCTAGGAGGTCATTGCATCTTGGCGCTTGCTCAGCCTCTGCTTCATTGTATAGTTCAATTCAAGGAGCATTGTGAAGGAGATCACTTTCGGAAGGACATACGCTCCATAGACCGGGAAGAAGGGGTTCTTCGATCGACCGATTAGGCGTGGTTCGCAAACCCCAAAGCTTTGAAGGAGTTAAATCGACCCAAGCTCCGGCCGCATGCTTGAGATCTCGCATCGATCGGGGCTTGGACCCTTGAGGATTAATCCGTTGGCCCGTTCTGCTGTCCATTCATTTGTGGATGGGCGTGAAGCGTAGTCGACTTCGTGTGCCTTAGGCGTTGCGAAATCCTTGAATTCTTCGAGTCAAAATTCGACCCATTGTCCATGATAATCTTATGCGGGACCCCATATCGAGCGTCAGCCCTCGATGAAGGAAAGCAGCGATGCGGCGTCAAGTTTTTGATTGGTTTGGCTTCAATCCACTTGGTGAACTTGTCATTGCTACCCGTTACATCGTGAAACCGCTCCGACCTGTTCGCAAGGGACGATCATGTCAACCCCATCTGCGAAAGGCAGACGAGTGGAATGGTCTTGAGGCTGGCCGGTTTGTGTGACATATTGGAGTAGAAGCGGCATCCTTCGCACTTGTCCACTATTTCTTTCGCCATCTCATTTGCCCTTGGCGATAAAATCCGGCTCGGTATGCTTTGGCTACAATGGTCAGAGAAGGGCGCATAGTGACCACAGGTCCCAGTGGATGTCATTGAGTATATTCGACCTTCTTACGGCGTTATGCATTTTGTCCGACTCGTTGGGCTTTCTCTATCTACTGTCCATTGATAGCGGTAAAGGCTTTGGATCGACAGACGATCTGCGAGCCTCTTCCTCATCCTCTGGGAGTTCCTTTCTCGAGAATATCTGCGATGTATGGAATTGTCCAATCGGGGTGACCACTAAAACTTCCATGACCAAGTCGACCCTTTGCGGGACCTCAACCTCGGTCAGTCTGTGGCACTCTTGGGTTGTGGAGTTTCCTCTGTGAAGGATCTTCTTTGGTGACGGAGTGTGTATATGCTCAAAAATACACCACTCGGAATGGCTTCTCTTTTGGAGCCTATCTTTGCGGATCATCTGCTGCTTGATTTTTGATCGGGGGATGTGATGGAGTTCAACCCTCAAACTTCTTTTCGGCTTCCTCTTTGCATTGCGATATCCGATCATATTTGGGCTTCTCACGTCCTCCTTCATCCTTGATTGACCACTAGATCTGAGTCGCCATAGACCATCGAGGCGGCTGACGGGCCAGTGAGATGGCCATGCACAATCCATATAAGAGGGCCTCATACTCTGCCTCATTGTTGGAGAGTCAAAGTGAATTTGGAGCACATACCTAAGCTTATCTCCTCAGAAAGCAGAACAACTTGACACGAGAACCATTCAGCATCTTGGAGCCGTCAAAGAACATGGTCCAATGCTCGAGTGAACTTGATCATTGCTGTTGTTCAATCCACTCGGCAGGAAATCTGCTATAGCACAGGACTTAATGGCTTTCTTTGCCTCGAATTTGATATCAAGGGAAGAAGTTCAATCGCCCATTTAGCCACTCGACGGTTGCGTCTCTGTTATGCAAAATCTCGATAAAGGGCGTCGGCGATTTGTGATAGAATGATCGGAAAAATAGTGAGCAACCTTCTTCATGGTCATGTATATACCATACACAAGCTTACGATAATGAGGATATCTACTGCTTGGATGGAGTCAAGACTTGAGACGGATAATACACGGCGCTGAACTTTGAAGGCCTTTCCTTCCTCTTCCAGCTCGTAGTAAGCCTGATCTTGACAACTTGTCCGATGGCTGCGATGTAAAGCAACAGAGGCTCTTTGCTGATTGGGCAGCAAGCACCGGCTGGGTGGAAGCGAGCTTTGAGCTCGGCAAGCGCTGCATCGACTTAAGAGTCCACTCGAATTTGTCAGCCTTCTTCATCGATCGGTAAAGAGGTAATGCCTTTTCACGAGTCGTGAGATGAATCGACTTAAGCGGCCAAGCATCGATGTAAGCTTACGGGCGTCGTGCACTTTCGCCGCAGGCGTTTCATTAGGAGAATAGTGCCGATCTTTTACGGGTTAGCATCGATCCCTCGTTGGAAGCGAAAACCGAGTAATTTTCCACGGGAACTCCGAATGTGCGTTGATGGATTGAGCTTGATATCATACCTTACGAGGTTGGCAAATGTTTGGCGAGGTCAGCAAGCAGGTCGGAACCTTTTAGCGACTTACGGCGATATCATCCATATCGCTTCCACATTCCGGTGATTTGAGTGAAGACACCTACGAATCATTACGCATAAATGTGGCTCCGGCATTCTTGAGGCGAATGGCATGGTGATATAGCGAAGCACCGAATGGAGTGATGAAAGCTGTTTTTATTTCATCGGGTCCATCTGAGGGCGGATCGATGATACCGGAATATGCATCTAGAAAGACAATCTCTCACACCCGGTCGAGTCAACAATTTGATCTATGCGGGAGAGGAAATGATCCCGGGCGAGGCCGATTGATGTCTTAAAATCAATGCACATGCGGGTGAGTTGTCCTTCTTGGGAACCATGGCGACATTAGCGAGCCACTCGGGTGGTATATCTCTCGAATAAATCCTGCATGACATGATCGAGCCACTTCTTCACCAATAGCTTTTCTCTTACGGGCGGCGGACCGCCGAGATGCTCTTTGATTGGTTTGCTGACTTGTCGATTGGGGCGATGCTCGGCCAGTTCCACAGGAACACGGCATGTCGGTGGCTTCCATGCGAAAATGTCGATTCTTACGGAGGAACTAGATGGCGCTTCTTCCTATTTGGTCGAGTGTTGTGGAGATGTGAGTCGGGGCTGCATTGGGATCGATTGGATGAATATGGGTGGCTTTGTCTCACGAACGGCTGGAATCTGAACTCGTGGCTGGCTTCTTGGATCGTAACAAATCACTTTCGGATCTGCGTTTTGCATGTATTCATCGAATTCGACCGCTGTCACTTGGGAGTCGGCAATCTTGAGCCCTTAAAGCACTCTTCTACCTTCTTCCGATCGCGGTGGCGGTGATCACTCCTTTGGGGCTGGCATTTTCAGTTTGAGGTATCGTAGCATGGTCGAGCCATGAATCGTGCGTGGTGGCCTCCCCAAAATGGCGTGGTATGCGCTCACGAAAATCCACAACCTCAAGGTCGACTTTTCCTTGCGAAAGTGCTTTGAATCACCAAAAACCACGTCCGAGGCGATTTGGCGAGTGAATTGGCCTTCTTCCTGGTATGACTCCGTGGAAACTCATATTCTTTGGCGCTCAATCGGGACATCGGAATGCCCATCCCTTTCAATGTATCCGCATATAACAAATTCAGCCCTACCACCATCCATCGGCACTTTTGTCGATCGAGTGCCTTGACAATTGGATCGACCACTAGCGCTTGCCGCCCGGGAGTGGCAATGTGAGTCGGGTGATCAGATTGGTCGAATGTGATGGGTGTCTGGGACCACTTCACATAGCTTGGCTTCTTTGGGGCAACCATGTTCACCTCCCGGTTGATGACTTTGATCGACTTTGCTTTCCACATCATGAAGATCATCAGTGGAGTTGACATGCGGATATTCTTCCTCCTTGTCCTCTTTGTCTCCGGCCTTGTCGGGCTCCTTCTCCTTGTCCTTAGACTGTTTTCCTGGCTGCTTTGGATCGAAGTCGACCTTTGGCGAGTGGTATGCTTTGGGTAAATGATGTTGCCCTCTTCATCCTTCTTCGTGTGAATATGGCATGGCATATCCATCACGTCATTGCCTTCTTTATCTTTTACTTTCTTTGGATTCGGGATCCTTTGGGCTTCCTTGAACTTCCCACGAGTCACGGCGGGGCCTCTCCGAGGAGCTCTTGGCTCGGCTTTTCGTTCTGCTTCATTGGAATTTCCCTTCTCCGTGACTTGGCTTGTACTTGCAGCTTGGTCGGTCTTCTTCCTCACCATTAGGCGTGTTGCTAGCAATCTCCATCATTCGACTCGGGGTCATGTCCCGGTTCGACCAAACTTGAGACTCAATTCTCTGTTTTTGGCGCCATCTTTGAAGGCGCAAACTGCTGATGGTCGGACACATTTTCCTGATATGGTGCAAAGTAATCCACCTCTGAATGTACTCTCGGAGAGTTTCATTGGTTTTACGCACACAAACTTGCAGCTCTGTCAAACCAGCGATTAAACTTGCAAGTCCCTTCAAAAGTCTGACGAACACTCGGGACAAATCGTCCCAAGTATATATCTTGCTATGAGGTGGCTGATTCAGCCATGCTCTGCGAGAACCTTCCAACATGAGGGCAAATGCTTCATGGCCACCTCATCATTCCACCACCAATCTGAACAGCCACTCGGTAATCTTCAAGCCAAGTTTGGGCTTGGATTCCCCGATGAACTTCGACTCCTGTTGCCAATCTGAAATTGGGGGATTACTGCGGCTCTGATAGCCTGCTAAAACACTCCGGACAGAGACATGCACTTTCATTGCTGGTGGGTGCATCCCTCTCGAGTCGCCTCGATGGGCTCTATTCGGTCGACCAAGCCTTGCGATAATGGATCGTAGCGTCAAAGCACAGTTCCACAGGGTCGTGGGACTCTTCGCCCGTCTTGAGCGTAAATCATCATCTTGCCGCCGAGGCGTCTGACCCTTCCCTCGGAGGAAGGGGCACTCGGCGCTGTCATCGGTCTCCATCTGCTCTCGCCGATTATCGCGCCCTTCTGCTTGTGAGGCGTCTGGGGCTGTGAGCCGGTGGGCCGATATTCGGCGGCGGATCATTGTGAATCTGTTCTGCGCGCTGCGACACGGCTGAGTTCTGGTCCCCCGCTGCTCGGAGTAAATCTACGATCTGCTGCAAGCCTCTCCCGCTTATTTGGGGCGGTTGGATAGACTACGCTACTCTGAGTTGGTTGCTAAATTCTGGCTGGCGTCTGCGGTATACGAGTCGGTGGGAAGAGTCGGCGTCGGCGGCCGAGGATTCGTTGCGCGCCGCTTCGTCGAGTGCTCGCTGAAGATTCTCGGTGGCCAGCGTTCAATACATTGGCCAAGCGTGCTTCCTCTAAAGCGCGAGCCTCGGGGTTTCTCCGGTGATGGGAGTATGTAGGGCATCCATGTTCTCTGGCGAAGCTCTTCTCTCTGCAGAGTCGAGTGTCTCGGGCTGGTACTCTTCGTGCTCTTGCAGGGGTCTCCTCCTCGGTGGCTCCACCACCATGGGCGGCCAGGGAGGACTGCGAGGGCCGTCGACCATGAGGATCTCCTTGTTGGATCCTTGCTATCACACTCGGATGCAGATCTCTCGGAACCGGTCGGCCGGTCCAGCACAGCCGTAGTAGAGACTCGTCGGGCTCGATGACCGCGACACAGGTGGTGGCTGTCTGGTGAGCCACCGCGTGTTTCACCCACCATTGGAGTCTCGACCGACCAGAATGCTTGTATTTGGTGGGAGGCTGGGCGGCGACCGGGGAAGTCGACCGTCTGGTCGGCGGTTTGCCGCAGCCGAGCGCCCTTGAACACATGCTTGTGAAAGTCGTCGCCCGCGGACGGGGCGCCTCGATGTCAAGTGGAGCCTCCTGGAGCCACGCCTTGAGTCGTCGGCGACAAAGGTGAAAACACCGAGGCGGATCTCGCGCCCTCACCAAAACTCCGATAGTCATCATGATAAAGGTACTCGGAATCTGCAACTCCTCCACAAATCGCTAAAACACACCTTACGGTGGGCGCCAAGCTGTCGTGGTTCTAAGTCGCCCATGGGAATAGGGGGTAGGTAAGGAGGCGAGGTCCTAGCTATGGAGTAGTTGTGAAGACAAGCGATGTCTGAGTTCAGGCCCTTCTCGGAAGAAGTAACAGCCCTCGTCTCGGGCCTGAGGCGGTCGAGTGGATTATGAATATGGGTATTACAAGAGTGCGAACCCCTCTATCTGTGGAGGGGGTGGCTTATATAGAGTCAGTAAGACCCTCCCAGCCCACATAATGGAGAGGTTAAAGTACATTAAGCACAGGGTGTTCTTGTAGCGCCCTCATAAAGTCCTTGATTATCATTAAGTCTATTCAATAGCAAGCCGTTCTTATTTCTGGTGCCTTGACCTTACGGTGGTGAGTGAGTCTTCATGGTGAGTGAGTCTTCCATGGTGAGTCCTTCAGACCGGTCAGTGGGTCCCTCTGAAGTCATTTGGAAGATGATGTCTTCTAAGAGTGTCCTAGGGTAGGGCGTTTAGGTCAGGCCTATGACCCTACCTAGGTACATGAATCCATCGGCTGCGCCCCCCCTCAGTCGGAATTGGACAAGGGCAGCCCCTTCCTTCTTCCTCTCCCCTCTTTCCCCTTCTCCTACTCCAACAAGGGAGGTGGAATCCTACTAGGACTAGGGGTCCTAGTAGGACTCCACTGGCGCAAGCGCCCTCCTAGGGCCAGCCTCCTCCCCTTACTCCTTTGTATCACGGGGTAGGGGACACCCCATGACACACAAGTTGATCTCGTGATCGTTCCTTGGCCGTGTGCGGTGCCCCCTCCACCATATTCCACCTCGGTCATATCGGCGCGGAGTTTAGGCGAAGTCTGCGCCCGGTGAGAACATCATCGTCGTCCTGCGCCGTCGTCTTGATGGAACTCATCCCGACACTTTCTTTGGATCGGTCAGGGGATCATCATAGACCGTGTCTTGCGCATAGATAGTGCCTCAACAGCCACGTAAGTGCTAGGCTAACAGTGCTTGGTGCTGAATCGAGCCAGGTTTTATATCGTAGTAATTTCATCTTTGAAGATCATGGGGGGGCTGTTGAGGAGCGTAGTAATTTCAAAAAATTCCTATGCATGCAAGATCATGGTGATGACATAGCGAGAGGGAGAGTTTGTCCATGTACCCTCGTGAGGCCGTAAGCGAGCGTTATGAAGCAGCGGTTGATGTAGTCGTACCTATTCATGATCCGACCGATCCAAGTACGAGCGTCACGGCACCTCCGAGTTCAGCACGTTCAGCTCGATGGCGATCCCCGGGCTCCGATCCGGCAAAGCATCGAGGATGAGTTCCATCAACCTGACGGCGTGGTGGCGATGATGATGCTCTCTACGGCGCGGGGCTTCGCCTAAACTCAGCTGACGATATGACCGAGGTGGAATATGGTGGAGGGGCGCACTGGCTAAGGAGCGATCCGTAGATCAACTTGTGTGTTCTAGGGTGCCCTGCCACGTATATAAAGGAGGGAAGTGCGGCTGGCCCTAGGAGGAGGCACGGAGGAGTCCTACTCCCAGGAGTAGGACTCCCCCTTCCTAGTTGGATTAGGACTTGGGGAGGAAAGAGAAAGGCCCCCTTCCTTGTCCTATTCGGACTAGGGGAGGCGTGGCGACCCTCCTCTTCTCCCTCATGGCCACTAAGGCCCATTAACCCCGGGAGGTTCGGTAACCCGGTGTTCGATAAAATCCGATTTCACGGAACTATTAGAAATCAAACATAGGCATCAATATATCAATCTTTATGTCTCGACCATTTCGAGACTCCTCGTCATGTCGTGATCACATCCGGGACTCGAACAAACTTGGTACATCAAAGGAAATTACTCGTTCCTCAGCAGTCCTAATTTCATGCACGACATTTTATCGTAGATGTCATATGCGAGTAGAACACAAGTGAGTTGTGGGCGATACAAGTCATCTTGCTTACCGGCATGTCATACTTTGGCTCAGCGGTATTGTGAGATGAAGCGGCCCGAACCGACATTACAGCGTGCGCTTCTGCGAGAGTGGTTTCACCGTTCTGACACTTCGTGCTTAAAGGTGGCTGGCGGTGTCTGTCTCTCTCACTTTAGCTGAATTGAGTGTGGCTCGCCCGGTCCTTGCGAAGGTTAAAACAGCACTAACTTGCGAACTATCGTTGTGGTTTTGATCGTGAAGTAAAGCGGTTCTTGCTCAGCCCGTAGCAGCCACGTAAAATTTGCAACAACAAAGTAGAGGGCGTCTAACTTGTTTTGGGGCATGTTGTGATGTGATATGGTCAAGGCGTGATGCTATATTTTATTGTATGAGATGATCATGTTTTGTAACGAAGTTATAAATAGTGGCGGGAGCCATATGGTTATCGCTTTATTGTATGAAATGCAAGCATACTGTAATTGCTTTACTTTATCACTAAGCGGTAGCGATAGTCGTAGAAGCAATAGATGGCGTATGCGATAACGATACTCGATGGATATCAAGGTGTCGGCGGTGGCGATGGTGATCACGGCGGTGCCGGAGATGGAATCACAAGCACAAGATGATGATGGCCATATCATATCACTTATATTAATTGCATGTGATGTTTATCCTTTATGCATCTTATCTTGCTTTGATTGGCGGTAGCATTTTAAGATGATCTCTCACTAAAATTATCAAGAAGTGTTCTCCGTGAGTATGCACCGTTGCGAAAGTTCTTCGTCTTTGAGACACCACGTGATGATCGGGTGTGATAGGCTCTACATTCAAATACAGCGGGTGCAAAACAGTTGCACCGCGGAATACTCAGAGTTTAACTTGCGAGCCTAGCATATGAGATATGGCCTCGGAACACGGAGATCGAAAGGTCGAGCGTGCATCATATAGTAGATATGATCAACATATTGATGTTCACCGTTGAAACTACTCCATCTCACGTGACGATCGGACATGGTGTAGTTGATATGGATCACGTAATCACTTAGAAGATTAGAGGGATGTCTATCTAAGTGTGAGTTCTTTAGTAATATGATTAATTGAACTTAAATTTATCATGAACTTAGTCCTGGTAGTATTTTGAAAATTATGTTATAGATCAATAGCTCGCGTTGTTGCTTTCATATGTTTATTTTGATATGTTCCTAGAAAACTGTGTTGAAAGATGTTAGTAGGAATGATCGCATTGGATCCGTGATCGAGGTTTATCCTCATTCTGCCTGAAGAAATATGCCCATGATGCACGCTAGGTGACAAACCTATTGCGGGAGCGGATCTGGGCGTTATGAGCGTTTGGCTAGCTCAATATGATGACTACTTGATAGTTTAGTGCATCATGCTTAAGCGGCTTAGAATCGGGACTTCAAAGAAGTTTTGAGCGTCATGGACCATATGAGATGTTCGAGGAATTGAAGTTAATATTTCAAGCAAATACCGAGTTGAGAGATATGAAGTCTCCAACAAGTTCTATAGCTAAAAGATGGAGAGAATCGCTCAACTAGTGAGCATGTGCTCAGTTATGCAGGTACTTCAATCGCTTCAATCAAGTGGGAGTTAATCTTCCGGATAAGATAGTGATTGACAGAATTCTCTTGTCACCATCACTAAGTTACTAGAACTTCGTGATGAACTATAGTATGGAAGGGATGCGAAAGCGATTCATGAGCTCTTCGTGATGTTGAAATCGTGAAGGTAGAAATCAAGAAAGAGCATCAAGTGTTGATGATTGACAAGACCACTAGTTTCAATAAAGGGCAAAGGAAAGAAAGGAAACTTCAAGTAGAATGGCAAACAAGTTGTCACTCCCATGAAGAAGACCAAAGCTGGACCAAAGCTGGCTGAGTGTTTACTTTGCAAAGGAAATAGTCCTTTGGGCGAAAATGTCACGAATATTTGGTGGATAAGAAGGATGGCAAAGTGAACAAGGGTATGTTTGATATCTGATTATTGATATGTGCCTTACTAGTGTTTATAGTAGCCCAAGTATTTGATACTTGTTAGGTTGCTAAAATTAGTAACTTCGAAGCAGGAGTTCTGAGAATAAGCAGAGACTAGTTGAAGGGAAGTGATGATGAGTGTTGGAAGTAGTTCCAAGATTGATATGATCATCATCGCATACTCCCTATACTTTGGGATTAGTGTTAAACCTAAATAAATGTTATTTGGCGTTTGCGTTGAGCATGAATATGATTTGATCATGTTTATTGCAATCTGGTTATTCATTTAAAATCGAGAATAATTGTTGTTACATTTACATGAATAAAACCTTTAATGGTCATACACCCAATGAAAATAGTTTGTTGGATCTCGATCGTAGTGATACACATATTCATAATATTGATGCCAAAAGATGCAAAGTTAATAATGATAGTGCAACTTATTTGTAGCCTTGCCGTTTGGGTCATATCGATTGTAAGCGCATGAAGAAACTCCATAAAGATGGATTTTGGAATCACTTGGATATGAATCATTTGATGCTTGCGAACCGTGCCTTTTGGGAAAGATGACTAAAACTCCGTTCTTGAACAATGGAACGAAACTCTTGACTTTTTGGAAATAATACATCTTGATGTATGCGAGACCAATGAGTATGAAGGCTCGTGGCAAATATCGTTATTTTCGACCTTCACAAGATGATTTGAGCAGATATGGGTATATCTACTTGATGAAACATAAGTGCAGAAATAGTTGAAAGGTTCAAAAGAATTTGAGTGAAGTGGAAAAATCATCGTAACAAGAAAATAAAGTTTCTGCGATTTGATCGCGGAGATGAATATTTGAGTTCTGAGTTTGGTCTTCAATTAAAACAATGTGGAATAGTTTCACAGCTCACGCCACACAAAACCAAGGCGTTATGGTGTGTGTGACGTCGTAACCACAATTTATTGGATATAGTGCGATCTATGATGTCTCTTCTTGATTTACCACTATTGTTTTGGGGTTATGCATTAGAGACAGCTGCATTCACGTTAAAGGGCACCATCTAAATCCGTTGAGGCGACACCATATGAACTGTGGTTTAGCAAGAAACCCAAGTTATCGTTTCTTAAAGTTTGGGGTTGCGATGCTTTGTGAAAAAGTTTCATCTGATAAGCTCAAACCCAAATTCGAGAAGTGCGTCTTCATAGAATACCCAAAGGAAACTGTTGGGTACACCTTCTATCATAGATCCGAAGGCAAGATATTCGTTGCTAAAATGGATCCTTTCTAGAAGGTTTCTCTCGAAAGAAGTGAGTGGGAGGAAAGTAGAACTTGATGAGGTAAGCTGTACCTTCTCTGAATTGGAAAATAGTTCATCACTGAAATCAGTTCGATGATTCCTACACCAATTAGTGAGGAAGCTAATGATGATGATCATGAAACTTTTGATCAAGTTACTCTGAACCTCGTGGGTCTTCAGAGTGCAGTCCATGAGCAGTGGAATGGTAATCCTATTACGAAAGTCATGTTACTAGACCATGATAAACCTACGAACTATGAGAGCGATGATGAGCCCAGATTCCATAAAATGGTTTGAGGCCATGAAATCTGAGATGGGATCCATGTATGAGAACAAAGTATGGACTTTGATGGACTTGCCCGATGATCGGCAAGCCATAAAAATAAATGGATCTTCAAGAGGAAGGCGGACGTTGATAGTAGTGTTACTATCTACAAAGCTAGACTTGTCGAAAAAGTTTTTTGACAAAGTTCAAGGTGTTGAATACAATGAGATTTTCTCATCGATGCGTAAAGTCTATCCGAATCATGTTAGCAATTGCCACATTTTATGAAATTTGGCAAATGGATGTCAAACTACATTCCTTAATGGATTTATTAAAGAAGAGTTGTATATGATACAACGGAGAGGATTTGTCAATCCTAAAGGTGCTAACAAAATGTGCAAGCTCGGTGATCCATCTATGGACTGGTGCAAGCATCTCGAGTTGGAATATCGCTTTGATAAGTTGATCAAAACATATAGTTTTATCTGAGACTTGCGGTGAAGCTGTATTTACAATAAAGTGAGTGGGAGCACTACCTCCTTTACGATAAATATATGTGAGTGACATATTGTTGATCGAGAAATGATGTAGAATTTTTCTGGAAAGCATAAAGGAGTATTTTAAAGGAGTTCTTTAAAAGAAAGACCTCAGTAAAGCTACTTACATAGAGCATCAAGATCTATTGAGATAGATCAAGAAGCTTGATAAGTTTTTTAATAAATACATACCTTGTCAAGATTTTGAAGTAGTTCAAAATGGAGCGATCAAAGAAAGAGTTCTTGCACTGTGTTGCAAGGTGTGAAATTGATTAAGACTCAAATCCCGACCACGACAAAAAATAGAAAAGAGAACGAAAGTCATTCCCTATGCCTCAGTCATAGGTTCTATAAAGTATGCTATGCTATGTACCAGACCTATTGTATACCTTGCTCTGAATTTGGCAAGGGAGTACAATAGTGATCTAGGAGTAGATCACTGGACATTGCTCAAGAATATCCTTAGTGAGGACTAAGGAAATATTTCTCGATTATGGAGGTGATAAAAGGCCCATCGTAAAGAGTTACATCGATGCAAGCTTTTACACCGATCCAGATGACTCTGAGTCTTAATCTGTATACATATTGAAAGTGGGAGCAATTAGCTAGAGTAGCTCCATGCAGAGATTGTAGACATAGAAAATTTGCAAAATATATACGGCTCTGAATATAGCCACCCATTGACTAATGTTCTCTCGCAAGCAAAACATGATCACACCTTAGTAAATTTTGGGTGTTAATCACATAGCAATGTGAACTAGATTATTGACTCTAGTAAACGCTTTGGGTGTTAGTCACATGGCGATGTGAACTATGGGTGTTAATCATATCTGAGATATGAATATTGATGTTAAATCACATGGCGATGTGAACTAGATTATTGACTCTAGTGCAAGTGGGAGGCTGAAGGAAATATGCCTAGAGGCAATAATAAAGTTATTATTTATTTCCTTATTTCATGATAAATTTTTATTATTCATGCTAGAATTGTATTAAGGAAACATAATACATGTGTGAATACATAAACAAACATAGTGTCACTAGTATGCCTCTACTTGACTAGCTCGTTAATCAAAGATGGTTAAGTTTCCTAACCATAGACATGAGTTGTCATTTGATTAGCGGGATCACATCATTAGGAGAATGATGTGATTGACTTGACCCATTATGTTAGCAGCACTTGATCGTTTAGTATGTTGCTATTGCTTTCTTCATGACTTATACATGTTCACTATAACTATGAGACTATGCAACTCCGTTTACGGAGGAACACTTTGGGTGCTACCAAACATCACAGCGTAACTAGGTGATTATAAAGGGCTCTGGTGTCTCCGAAGGTACATGTTGAGGTTGGCGTATTTGAGATTAGGTTTTGTCACTCCGATTGTTGGAGAGGTATCTCTGGGCCCTCTTGGTAATGCACATCACTATAAGCCTTGCAAGCAATGTAGCTAATGAGTTAGTTACGGAATGATGCATTACATAGCGAGTAAAAGACTATCGGTGGCGAGATTGAACTAGGTATTGGATACCGACGATCGAATCTCGGGAACGAGTAACATACCGATGACAAAGGGAACAACGTATGTTGTTATGCGGTTTGACCGATATAGATCTTCGTAGAAAGCGTAGGAGCCAATATGAGCATCAAGTTCCGCTATTGGTTATTGACGAGAATAGTTCTAGGTCATGTCTACATAGTTCTCGAACCGTAGAGTCCGCTGCGCAACGTTTCGATGAGCGGTTTATTATGAGTTTATAAGTTTTGATGTACGAAGGAGTTGGAGTCCGGATGAGATCGGGGACATGGCGAGAGTCTCGAAATGGTCGAGATGTAAAGATCGATATATTGGACGACTATATTCGGAGTTCGGAAAGGTTTAGTGATTGGGTATTTATGGTCTGGGAGAGTTAGAATTCGCCGGGGGAAGTATTGGGCCTTATTGGGCCATACGGGAAAAAGAGAGAGAGGTTGGGCGCCCCAAGGCCTAGTCCCGGTGGACTGGGGGAGGGCCTCGCCCCCCTTCCTTCTCCTCTCTTCCCCTTTCCTTGACTCTACTCCTACTACTTGGAAGGGAATCCTACTCCGGTGGGAGTAGGACTCCTCCTTGGTGCGCGCCTCCTCCTGGGCAGCCACCCCTCCCTTGCTCCTTTATATATGGGGGCAGGGGCACCCTAGAACACACAAGTTGATCTCGTGATCATTCCTTAGCCGTGTCGGTGCCCCCTCCACCATATTCCACCTCGGTCATATCGTCGCGGAGTTTAGGCGAAGCCTGCTTGATAGAACATCATCATCGTCCTGCGCCATCGTCTTGTGGAACTCATCCCGACACTTTCTGGATCGAGTCCGGGGATCGTCATCGAGCTGAGCGTGTGCTGAACTCGAAGGTGCGTGCGTTCGGTACTTGGATCGGTCGGATCGTGAAGGCGTCGACTACATCAACCAGCGTTGTCATGCGCGCTTCGCTTACGGATCTCGAGAGTGCGTGGACAACACTCTCCCCTCTCGTTGCTATGCCATCACCATGATCTTGCGTGTTCGTAGGAAATATTTTGAAATTACTACGTTCCTGGGTTAGTGGCAATAATCTAGTTCACAACTTGTTACGCTTCATCGTGCCGCTTTCGGTTGTGTCTTGTTCCACAAATTGGATAGCAACGGCAATAAGTTTATAAGTTTGTACCTTTGTTGGCGTGTTGGTTGCAACTTTGGCAATAATAAAGTTGTCGCTTTATTTCCTTGCGTTGGCGCATATTCATCACCACTATTATAACTAATAGTTTACAGTTACGTTGTGTCGCGAAGGGCGTCGGTAGAACCGGTCTCGGCGTAAGCGTATCGTAATGTCGGTCGGGCCACTTCATCGAAGCAATACCGCCCGAATCAAAGTATGACATCTGGTAAGCGGTATGACTATTATCGCACACAACTCGTTGTGTTCTACTTATGCATATAACATCTACGCATAGAGCTAGCTCGGATGCCACCGATGGGTAGCGGTAATTTCAAAAAAAATCTACGCTACGCATAAGATCCATCTAAGGGATGCATAGC
This sequence comes from Aegilops speltoides, assembly GCA_021437245.1. Lineage (NCBI taxonomy): Eukaryota > Viridiplantae > Streptophyta > Magnoliopsida > Poales > Poaceae > Aegilops > Aegilops speltoides. The sequence goes on from JAHHZJ010003318.1 coordinate 104,723, forward strand.
AGCGAGAGGAGAGTGTTGCCTCGTAGCCTCGTGAACCGAAAGCAAAAGCGTTATGACAACGCGGTTGATGTAGTCGTCGTCTTCACGATCCGACCGATCCTAATCTTTGAAAGTATGGCACCTCCGCGATCTACACAAGTTCAGCTCGGTGGCGTCCCACGAACTCTCGATCAATAGAGTGTCGAGAAGAGCTTCGTCAAGCCGACGGGCGTGATAGCGGTGATGATAAGATTACCGACACGGGCTTTGCCTAAGCACTAGCGATATGACCGAGGTGGAATCTGTGGAGGGGGCACGCTTTGCAGCTAAGACAAGCTGTCAACTTGTGTGTCTATAGGGTGCCTCCCCGTATATAAAGGGGTGGAGGAGGAGGGGCGGCCTCTCTATAGGCGCACCTAGGGAGTCCTACTCCCACCGGGAGTAGGATTGCCCCCCTTCCCTAGTTGGAGTAGGAGAGGAAGGAAGGAGGAGAGGGGGAGGAATGAAACGGGGGCCGCCCCCCTTCCCAATTCGGATTGGGCTTGGGAAGGGGGTGTCCCCTCCTAGGCCGCCTCCTCCTCTCTCCCACTAAGGCCCAATAAGGCCCATATACTCCCCGAGGGGTTCCGGTAACCCCCCGATACTCCGGTAAATGCCCGAACTCACCCGGAACTCTTTCGATGTCCAAACATAGCCATCCAATATATCGATCTTTATGTCTCGACCATTTCGAGACTCCTCATCATGTCTGTGATCAAATCCGGGACTCCGAACAACCTTGATAAATCAAAACACATAAACTCATATCTCCGGCGTCACGAGCGGTAAGCGTGCGGATCCTCGGAGTTCGAGAACTATGTAGACATGGTGAGACTCATCTCGGTCAATAACCAATAAGCGGAACCTAGATGCTCATTACATATTCTCTGAAGATCATTATCGGTATGTTACTTGCGAGATTCGATCATCGGTATCTAATACCTAGTTCAATCTCGTTTACGGCAAGTCTCTTTACTCGTTACGTAATGCATCATTCGTAACTAACTCATTAGCTACATTGCTTGCAAGGCTTATAGTGATGTGCATTACCGAGAGGGCCGGAGATACCTCTCCGACGATCGGAGTGACAAAACCTAATCTCGAAATCGCCAACTCAACATGTACCTTTGGAGACACTGTAGAGCTCCTTTATAATCACCCAGTTATGTTGTGATGTTTGGTAGCACACTAAGTGTTCTTCGGTGATCGGGAGTTGCATAATCTCATAGTCATAGGAACATGTATAAGTCATGAAGAAAGCAATAGAAATAAACTAAGCGATCAAGTGCTAAGCTAACAGAATGGGTCAAGTCAATCACATCATTAGAGCACCCACCGGGCGTCGTCTCCATGACAACCTTCTTGGAGATACCGCCTCTCCGGCTTGCAGTCGGTGGGAGCTCAAAGGTGAGGCCGTTATCTTGTATCCTCGCTTTGGCTTTGAGAGTGCTCTGGGTTTGGGTGAAGAAGAGAAGGGGCTGCGTAAATGGATGTGTGGAGAATAGGTGGTGGGGGTGGGTGGATTAAATAGAAATGGGAAGGGAAGGGGAGTGGCACATTGCGCTTTGGATTTGCTATGTTCAAATGGCGGCGTCGTCGATATGCCACTTTAATTGCCATGTTGAATACATTTGAGTGTATCAAAATGCTGAAGCGATGCTCTACATCGAGGAGACAAGCGTGCTAGATGAAGACGAACCAGTGGCAGCGACCGTCACTGCATTAGTGGTGGCTCGCGTGCAGAAAAAGGTCGGTCAGGGTCCGTGGCGGCTCGCGTGCAGAAAGAGGCCGGTCAACGCATCGTGGCGGCGGGCATCAACGCATGCAGGAGGGATAGCTACGTGCATGCATAGCAGGCTAGCTGGACAGGTCATGCATGCATAGCAGGCTTATGTCGCTGCTTGGCGCGTGAAGACTATGAGTCTAACCATGGCCCAGCAGGCGACAGTGACACCACGGCTTGTCGGGTCAGCAGGCGACATAGTCCAGCCACGACCCCCCACCGTCGAGTTAACGGACAAAGCACTTGACCCGACCGTTTGTGACCATTTACGGGGTTTCGAGACAAGAGAGTGGGAAAAAGTGAGCAAAAGTTAGGCGTGGGGATGAATGAGTATGGCTAAGGAACTAGGGGCACGGATATAAAATCCCTTTTGATTGCATTGAGTACCCTATGTACATACCCAGAATGGTTTGACTAAATTTCTTATCAAAGATAGTCAAATGAATTACATGACCACTTTTAAAGAATTGTAAATTTACCGGCCTCTTGCTGGACACATACAACCTTACACACCATAAGTATGATCTAGATCATACCAACTACATATCATACTACTTTCCCCTTGTAGTAACTATGAGGAAATCAACAAAGTATTTCTCATCTGCGATAATTCGGTCACATACTGATATCACCACTCCAGCATACATCAATGGGCACTCACAGAAAATTAGGGATCTATGTGAGGAATAATAATGTATTTGTCAATTAAAATTATTCATAGCTCGTATGCTGATTGCATCAGCAATAAGGATATTTTTCGGCATTAGGGGAGATAAGTACCACAAAGAATGCCGAGAAATAAATTAGCAACGTTATTGATATTCAATCCTTATATCCACGTACTTAAAGAATCTGAACTAGAAGTTTAGAGAATCATATATTTGCAACACATTGCAAATCTGCCACATACATTTACTGATGACAAGGTGTTATTAAATTCTATATTTCTATAGGAAAGTATCGAGAAAGAGTGGAGGTACGATAAACTACTCTTCTCCCCAAATGAGAGCAAGAGCGGAGAGAATCTAACATGATGAGTTATAACTTCTCCTGCGCTTCCATGAAACAAAGAATCAAATCCTTAACCAGTAAATGTAATTCAACATCAAGTTGAAAGACACCTCCTTTGGATGCTCATCATCAAAGCACAGCATAAATGTGCACAAAGCGTTTTGGTCTTTGGGACATTGAAACACCATGACTCTATTTGTTGTAGGAAATCACAAGGAGTTAAAAGTGTTGACTATATTGTGTATGTGTATATGTGTGTAGGGCCCACCTCCTGTTTCCTTGTATAGTTGAGGTTGTGGCCCACCTCTGTTCTTATATATCGTGCACTGTGCACCTATCAATACATCGAGATTACACAACCCATATCTTGTCCTTCTACATGGTATCTATCGCATACGATCCTAACCCTAGCCACCCGCCGCGCCATCGCTCAGCCGCCCGCCGCCGCCTGGTCACGCCCCGCCCTTCCGCCTCGCTCACGCCGCCGCCTCCCCGAGGCCGCCACGCCCGCGACTTCCCTTCCGCCTCCCTGCGCCGCCTCCCTCTCCTCCCTTCCCATCTACCCGTGTCGTGCCGCACTAACTCCCTCCCCTTCACCGCGCCCCTCTCTCCCTCCACCACAGACGCTTTCGCCCGTCTTCCACCACAGGCCGAACCAGCCATGAGCTCCTCCTCCTCCACTGTCTCCAACCCGTTCACCGGTCCCGATGTCACCCTCGTCCGCGAACTCAACATCCATGAGTGCGTTCCGGTCAAGCTCGATCACACCACCGCCTCCTACTCCGCTTGGAAGCGGTATTTTTCGCTGTGTTCATGAGTACCTCCTGCGTCCACGTGGGCGGCATCGTGGACTCGGTGCTCATGATCAACGACGAGGAGTGGATGATCCTCGATGCCACCATCATCCGTTGGTTCTACCTCACCATCTCGGCGACATCTTCCACCTTTGTGGTGAGCAGCGAGGCAGCGCTTCTGCGATGCGGACCAAGCTCAGCGGCCTCTTCACCAACAATGGGGCTGCGCGCAAAGGTCCTCCTCTATGGTGAGTTTTATGGGTGCCCAGCAACTTGACTCAAATCCATCGATGATTTTTGCATGCGCCTCAAGAAGCTCGCCGATGAGCTCCATGATCTGGGGAAAAGATCGGCGACAAGCTCCTCATCGGCACCCTCTCCGCCCGGCCTCAGCGAGGACTTGAACGCCGCCTCAACCTCACCCTCATCCGGGCCCACCTTCGCCAAGGTGGTAGCGTACCTCAGCTGGAGGAGTGCGGATGTGGGTGGCCAGTACCTGCGACCCACCGCCCTCGTCGTCGGCACCCGGATTCGGCCCGCCACCGCGCCCGCCCGCGCCGCCCCAGCGGCGGCGCCTACCTTCCGCCGCCCGGCCGCCCCTTCCGCCGCCCGGCCCGGCGGCCAATGGGGAATCGTCGCCGCGCGCACGAGTGGCAGCAGCAGCGGCGGCGGCGGTGCTGAGAAAAGCACCCGCCCGCAGCAGCGAGCCCCTCGGCCAAGCAGCTCCGTGAATACGCCGGCAGAACCCATGGACGGCGTCATCCACACCTACTCCATGCCGGTTCCTCGGGCCCTACTCGGGCCTTCTCGGCTTTCGGCCCCGTCACACCGGGCATACTACGCGCGCCGCAGCCCTATGTAGCGCCCTACAGGCGGCAACCGCCGCCAGTGGGCGTCGCTGCTGCCCCGGCGGCTCCGCCGCCCCTCCCGCGGCACCGTGGGACCCGGCCCTTGGCGGCTCTCCACGCTCCTTTCCCGTCCAGCTACACCGGCGGCGGTGGTACATGGACGGTGGCGCCACCGCTCATATGGCGTATCGGTAACCTCCACTGCCCATCCTGTCCACACCTCCAACGCATCACCGTCGGTGGCAGTTCTTCTCTTCCATCACCCATATTGGACATATATATTTTCCGTCTAACTCCACTCCTATATCCATGTCTAATATTCTTGTTTCTCTGAACTTATTAAAAATCCTGTTCCGTTTGTTCTCTTACGTGAAAATCCGGTCCTTTATTGAATTTGACTAATGTGGTTTTTTCTGTGAAGGGCGGCTGACGCGGATGGTGCTCCACCGATGTGACAGCCCGATGAGCCCTACCGGTTCACTCCACCACCTCCACCACTTCCACCGCCCGATCGCTCTCGCCACGGAGTGGATCTCTGGCATGCTCGCTTGGGTCATCCTAATCCTGCCACACCGCCACATACTTGGAGTTTTTCTTTCCGTGTAATAAACGAGGATCACCCGTGTCATGCATGTCGCCTCGGCAAACATGCTCGCCTTCGTTTAGGCCTTCTTCCTTTGTTGCATCGTACCCGTTTGAGTTAATTCATAGTGATGTTTGGACATCTCTGTTGCAAATGTCTGGGCTTTTATTACCTTGTCATTCTTGGCGATTTTTCGCATTATGTGTGGACCTTCCCGTTCGCTGCAAATCGGATGTTATATCCACTCTTGCCGCTTTCTATTCTTACGTTCTCATGCGGTTTGGTCGACCCATTCTCGTGTTGCGAGGAGCGGACAACGGAAGGAGTTTGAAAACACTGCCTTTATGCAGGTGTGTCTCCACATACTGCGCCCTCGTGACTCTCATTGGACTCTCGTGAAGCGGATCCCGCTACATCCAGCGCACGGTGTCACTCGGGTTGACACTTACGATGTCCACTTCTCTGGAGATGGTGGCTTACTCCGATCTGAGGGGCGGCTGCCCGATACTCGTCGGTCCACCTCAGCTCTGCGTCTACCTCGGTCCTTCCCTCGTCTTATAGTGGCGTCAGCGACAACCCAGTTTCGCGCTCTAGCCTGGAGGCTGAGTACCGAGCTGTAGCCAGCGCATCGCCGAAGTGCACTCAGCTCTGACGATTACTTCAGAGCTACATCATGATGTCTCGAGCTACGGTTGTCAAGCTGTGACAACGTCTGCTATGTACCTCTCCGCCAACCCGTTCATCATCGCGGACTAAACACATCGAGCTGGACATTCACTTTGTCGCGCGGCAAAGAAGTGGCTCTTGGGCGCATGCGGGTTCTCCATGTGCCGACCGCTCGGCGATTCGCCCGATGTGATGGCGAAAGGACTGCCAACTTCTACCTTTGAGGAGTTCCGTTCCAGTCTCTGCGTCCTTGGCGCGCTCGGCTAAGGGGGTGTTGAGTATATTGTGTGCGTGTATATGTGTGTGTAGGGCCCACCTCCTGTTTCCTTGTATAGTTGAGGTTGTGGCCCACCTCTGTACTATATATACACTTTGGTGCACCGATCAATACATCGAGATCGCACGAGGCCATATCTTGTCCTTCTACAAAAAGGAATAAATATTTTATCCACAAACTTTAATGATTCCATCAAAATCATATAAACTAAAGACTACATTTGTCGACATATATTTCTTCTCAAATTGCTAAAACCTTTTGAGCCTAGAACCAAAATCCATGGTAGAGTGCCTCTTGCACTCATATTGGTTCACGTAAAAGGAAGCAAGTAATGAAGAATAGCACACGCACAACAAATGAGTGGTAGATGCTGCACTAATACCTAGTCCTCATAATTATCTTCCATATGGGATACTAGAAACTTCTCATTCATAGACAAAGTCAACGAGGTGGTGAGAAAGCGAGGCTTGTAGCAAAAGGGTTCACGCAGAGAACCGACATCAATTATGATTTAACATACCCTCTTGGTATGAGTGGAATTATGTTTCTACTAAATATCATTGGCAATGAAATAATAATAATATTCATGCAGTTAATGGATGGAGTGACTACACACTCATATGGATCACTCATTTCGGATATCTATATTAAAGTCCCTGAAGGGCTTACAATTCCGAATCCAAAAACAAATCGCGACATGTTTTTGTGTAAAACTTCAAAGTCACTCTATGATTTGGAACAGTCAAATCATATGGTACTACCGACTATACGAGTTCCTTATTCAAAAGGATTACTCGAATAATGATGATTATTTACATGTTTAATAAAGGAATCCCAAATTTTATTTCCTGACATCACCTTAGTGTATATTGATGATTTCGTCATTAGTGTCTCTACATGACCTAGTAATACATAAAATCATATTAAGACAGAAAATTTGGATTCAACCAAATTTATCGTAAGCTTACAACTTGAGCATTATGTTAGGAAACATATCAATCTACATATATCCAATACATATACGAGAAGTTCAGTGTGGATATATCATACCAATAAAAAGACATGTAATATCGTCATACTACCCCTGATAAGGTACAAATCCATTCATACCTAGGGGTGATAATGAAGTGATATTAGGACCTAAAGTTTCACATCTCACTAACACTAAAGCACTCATATAATTGCAAACTACGTCAGGCCTGATACTATATTTGCTATCTTTGTTCAGAGTGAACCCCCAACAAAAGGTGTATGGTCAATATAAGAAATATCAACTTATGTCTCAAGCTCACAATAAATCTTGGGTAATTCCATCAGGAAAATTAAGATATGGCCATGATACGATGAAATGATATTGACTCTTTATTTGATCCCAACAATGCCATACTAGTAACTAAATTCACTGGAGTAGTCTTCTCATGGAAGTCATAGTCTTCTCATGGAACTAATCTAAATACACTTTAACGGCTACTTCCACTAATCATTCTAACATAATTGCTTTATCTAGAAGTACCGCCAAATATGCGTGGCTCAGCAGAATGATTAACCACACTCAAAATCATGTGGTTGGGATTCATCGGAATCACATAACTTGATTTGTCAAGATGCTACCACTTGTGTTACTCAAAAACTACAGGTTATATGAAGAGCGATATCATAAAGTACATTGCTCGTACTTATCCTCACGAATTATAGAAAAGTGAGGAAACAATATGCAAACAACATACTTTGAAAATCCTACAGATTATTCATAATGGCATGATCATATCAATGGAATTTGTATTACACATTCTCCAGGTTTGCAAAGTTCAGGGGGAGTAATCTCCCAAATCTATAACCTATTAACAATCCTAAGATTGCATATATTGTACTCTTTTTCCCTTCATGAGTTTTTCCCTAATGGTTTCTCATAAAGGTTTTTTAACGAGACAATATAAACACAAGTGCCCGTATATGTCATATCATTTCTCCTTATATTTTTTCCACTGTGTTTTAAAGGAGTTTTCAATGGCATATCATATCGCACTCTTTTCCCTTGTGAGTTTTCTCTCAAAGATTCTCATAATGGTTTTTCACGAGGCAATATCTTACCAAAGATCATACGTCATACTTTCCGATTTCTCTATTGGTTTTTTTAAAGAAAGTGCTCAAGACATATTAATTGTTCTCTAAACTCACCGATGAGTCTTCTCCTTCTTCAAAGGTTTTTCTCATATGAGTTATCAAGAGCCAATAATCGTTATATGTTGCATCATTTTCTCCTTATTATTTTTCCATTGGGTTTAAAGGAGTTTTGGCAACATATCTGCACTATTCTCCTCATATTTTTCCCACGGGATTTTTGGAGGAGACATTCAAGATTATTCAAAGAATTTGTGAAGATGATGGATATACCCAAGAAGAGGTGTTGTACAAGGGGGAGTGTTAAGAATAGAATAGTTGCTAATTAGGACTAAGTTAATTGTTAGATTGGTTGCTTGGTTCTCAAGCAACCATGTACTTCCTTGGCTCCCAAGATAACTATGTAATTCCTTGTCTCTCGAGTAACTTTGAATTTACTTGACTCCCAAGTAACATGTGTACTTCCGCCCGGGTGTAAATAGCCCACTTCTATCATCCATAAAGACTAATGGATAAGCTCAAAAAAAACTAATGGATCATATTTTGTTCAACTCTCTCATTTTTTTACTTTATACTTCAAACAGGTGCAAGCGAAGGAGGTGGGTCGGCGGGGCTCGCTGCTGTTGGCGGGGGTGAATGTTAACTTAAGACGGAGGATAAGTATTTCATCGATGTGGAGGTTTGGGAGGAGAATGGGGTGATGTGGAGGTTGACAGTTTGTGGAGAGTCTAAATGGGGAGAAGGAGAACACATGGAAAGCCTTACGAGACACAGGCGCAAGCAGATTTACCATGGATTGTCTTGGGCGATTTTAATGAGATTTTGTTTGCAAATGAGAAAGAAGGAGGGCCACCTCGGCCCCAACCTTGTATGGATGCCTTTCGGAATGCTTTGGAGGGTGTGGTCTCGAGGACCTCGGTTTTGTTGGCGATCCGTACCGTGGAGAAACAATTGGCACACACTTGAGGGGTACACCGGGGGCGACTTCGATAGAGCGGTAGCAAATGTTGGGTGGCGAGGCCTTTTTCCTTTGCATAAAGTAATTAATGGGGATCCACGACACTCGGACCATCGTCCTATAATAGTGGAGTTGAATGGGATGTCGATTGGCACCAACTTATGGCTGGTCCTAGTGTGTTTAGGTTTGAAGCTTCGTTGGTTACAAGAAGAACAATGTGGTCAGATTGTGGAGGAGGCATGGGCGGTGCATTCGGGAGGGAGGTCTTTCGGTAATGGATGGTATCAGCGTGTAGAGGTGCGTTATCTCGGTGGGATAAGGAGGTATTGGGGAGCTGAAAAAAATGTATTAGGAATGCGGGAGGGATTTGGAAAGATGTAGGCGCAGCCCTTTGTGCCAACAACAGAGTAAACCGAGAACATCTACTTGGTACAAGCTGAGTAGATTGGAAGAGCAACATAATATGTCTTTGGAGGCAGCGGGCACATGCAAATTGGTTGTGAAGGGGATCGTAATACAAAGTTTTTCAAACCTATGCATCGGAGAGGCGAAGGAATATCATTAGAAGGTTGAAGAAGGAGGATGGAAGTGTAGTGGAGGAGAAGAGGAGTTAGGGACCTTTATTGCTAACCACTACAAAAGTTTATTCACATCTTCAATTGGTGTTCTCACGGATGAACTCTTATCAAGGTACCCACTTCAGTTACTCCGGAGATGAATGCCCGGCTCACCCGGCCATATACTGGGAATGAGGTGGGAAAGGCTCTGGAATCTATTGGAGACCTCAAGGCGCCGGGGCCAGATGGTATGCCGGCTGTGTTTTATAAGAAATTCTAGGGGTTGGTGGGAATGAAGGTGCAAGAAGAGGTCCTCGGGGTGCTTAATGGTAAACCCATGCCGGAGGCCTGGAACGAGACCACCATAGTCTTGATACCAAAGAATAACAATCCAGAGAGGGTGACGGAGTTCGGACCAATCAGCACGTGCAATGTTCTCTACAAGCTGATCTCAAAGGTTCTAGCACTTTTCAGTTGAAGGAATTCTCCACGAGATTATATCTCCGACCAGTCCGCCTTTGTTCCTGGAGGTTGATTGCCGACAATGTGCTTTCTTGGCATATGAAATAAACCATTTGATGCATAAAGCGTAAGGGGGGCAGGATGGTCTTGTGGCGGTCAAACTTGATATGAGTAAAGCCCTACGACCGTGTTGAATGGGAATTTCTGGAATGTATGATCACGGAAGATGGGTTTCGTGGAGGTTTGGACCAGCACCATTATGAAATGCGTGAGGACAGTAAAGTACAGAGTGAAAGTGAATAGGAATCTTTCAGAGATCTTTGTGCCGGAGAGAGGGCTTCGTCAGGGGGACCCCCTGTCCCCATATTTGTTCATCATTTGTGCTGAGGGTTTCTCAGCCCTTCTGCAACATGCAGAGGTTGAAGGTACTATTCAGGGAGTCCAGATCTGCAACGGGGCGCCAAAGATAAGCCATTTGTTCTTCGCGGACGACTCACTCATCGTGATGAAGGCAAATGCTCAAGGTGCAGCCAGATTGCAAGCCATTTTGGCTTTGTACGAGGAACAATCAGGTCAAGTGATAAATAAGAACAAGTCCTCGGTGACCTTCAGTAAAGGAACAACTACAGCAGTAAAAAATGAGGTTCTACAAGTTCTGGCTATCCCACACGAGTCTCGCTGTAAACGATATCTGGGGCTACCAGTCCATGTTGGTATTGCGCCGAGCAGGGAATTTGAGTATATCAAACAATGTGTTTGGCAGAGAATGTAGGGATGGATCGAGAAGTTACTGTCCAAACCTGGTAAAGAAACCTTGGTGAAATCCGTTGCCCAGGCGATCCCAACTTTTGCAATGTCATGCTTTGATCTGACGAAGAAGTTATGTGAGGAGATTGGTTCATTAATTAACCGCTTTTGGTGGAGCCAGCAAGATAAAATGGACAAATGTCATTGGATAGGATGGGACAAGCTTACCAAATCAAAGAAGGAAGGAGGGTTGGGCTTCCGGGATCTGCACATCTTTAACCTCGCGATGTTAGCCCGACAAGGATGGCGCCTTCTGCAGGAACCGGACACGCTATGTGCGCAAGTGTTGAAGGCACGCTACTATCCAGGCTGCTCGGTGCTGGAGGCGGAGGCGAAAGGCGATATGTCCTATACATGGCGGAGCATTCTGAAGGGGGTTGAGTTGTTAAGAGAGGGTACTGTATGGAGGATTGGCTCAGGAGAAAATGTGAAAATATGGGAGGACCCATGGATTCCGCGTGGGGACACGAGAAGGCCGTGTACTCGGCGTGGTAGTGTGCTGATTGATAGAGCGAGCGACCTAATGAATCCTATAACTGAAACTTGGGATGAGGAGTTGGTTACTGAGTTGTTCTGTGAGGAGGATGCAAAGGTGATTCTTTCAATCCCTGTGCGTCAAGGCATGGATGATCATGTGGCATGGCACTTTGATCCGAAAGGTATGTTCTCAGTTAAATCAGCCTATCACTTGGGGGTCCGTCTTCGAGAAGTGAGTAAGAATAGAGATGCGAGCTCATCGGTCCCGGCGCCCTTTGAATCACATAAGTGGAATAAATTTTGGAGTCTAAATCTTCCCCCCAAGGTCTGTATGTTTCTGTGGAGATTAGCATACAATAGTCTGCCATTGCGGATGAATATAAAGAGGAAACATGTTGAGCTGGACACTAGGTGCCCGATGTGTATGAGATTCGATGAGGATGGAGGACATCTATTTCTCAAATGCAAACAAGTCTATTTCTCAAATGCAAACAAGTGAAGCAAGTGTGGAGGTCTTTGTTTTTGGAGGATATCAGGCTATCCCTTATACAGTGTACCAATCCTATGGCCATGTTTGACTGTCTGTGGGCCCTGGACAGCGGCCGACGTGATCTAATCTTGATCATGCTCTGGGCGTGGTGGAATGCCCGGAATAAAGCCAATGCAGGGGAGAAGTTTCAATCTTGTGAGGAAGTCTGCTTCACCATTAGGAGGCATGTTGTTGATTTTGCTGTTGATGGAGAGTGTGCAGGGGTGCCTGAAACAACACCAATTATCCCAACATGGCACAGGCCAAGGGAGGATTTGTCAAAGTCAATTTTGATGCAGCCTTTCATGTGGATGTTGGGCGTGGTGCGTGGGGCTGCGTTGCCCATTCAGACCAAGGGTGGTTTATTTCTGCTTGTGCAGGGAAGCTCGAGCATCTAGCATCACCACTTCAGGCTGAAGCCACTGCATGCATTAAGGCGATTGAAGCGGCTAGCGAGATGGGTGTGTACAAGGTAACTTTTGAATCAGACTCGCTTCAGCTCGTGAAGGCAATGAACACTGGCGACTATGACAAGTCCTCCATCGGCGTCCTGCTGAGAGAAGCTCGGAGCCTCTGCATAGCGTCCTTTGACGCATTTGAGTTCAGTTTTTGTAAACGAAATTGTAATACTGATGCCCACAATTTAGCTGCCTTTGGGTATAGGGCAGGCGTGCTTAGCACCTGGTGGAAGGAGCAAGCTCCTGACTTTGTTATTGACTGGGTTGCCAGCGACTCTGCTGTGCCAGGTTAAGTTTCTGGAACGTGTGTTCCCAGCTCAAAAAAAAGATTAGCTGGCATGTGAACAGAGTTATACCGTTGCCTCTACGAGTCGCTCGCAACAGCTCACCCCGCTTGCCGGCTTGAGAGCCAGCATAGTTAAAGCGGAATGCTCGATTAGTGAAAGTCTCTTGTCCGGGAAAAATGAAGGACGTGTAGGCGCGAAGCAGTGAGCTCGCAAGCTACACATATCTTGCATGTGACATGTTTATCGTGTTTTTTATTGCACATATCCGCAGGGGCTCAGAAAGACAACGGTCCAAACAAATCTGGTCCTTTTCCGCAGAAAGGAATGAAACCCATCAGTCGTCCCTTGCTACGCTGCATCCCATTATTATAGGAGCTTGCGCTTGATTTGGGGCCGGGGATACTTCACTCAATCACTCCGCCAAGCTCTGCGCTGCGCTGCGCGGTATCTACACGTTCCATTCCACGCCGCGCCGCCTTGCCTACTTTATTGGCACTCGAGAGGAGCCGTGGGAGGCGCGGAATCGCGAACCGATGGGGAGCGTCGGGCCGCCGGAGGTGGCGCTATCTAGCCTGCCGCCGCCGCCGCCGCCGGTGGCTGCAGCGGTGGCCGCAGGAGCAGGAGGCTCTGCGGACGGAGGGCAAGAGGTGAGCTCGCCCGATCTCCTTTCCATCATCTTCTCCCTCTCGGACAGTTGGCGCTTCGATTTGGTTGCCTCGCCATCACGCTGCTTTGAGTGAGATTCGATTCTGCGTGCGAGAGCAGAGTTTTTTTCTTTTCTTTCCGGAGCAGACGAACCTTGAAGCAGAGCACTCAGGGCCCATTCAGCTCACAAAGGCCCCGAGAAGAGGCCTCCTAAAGCGTTGCAATCGGCAAGCCCACGGCAATCTCATGCTGGCCTTGTGGAGCTGTAGTATACGTGTATAGGCGGAGCAAGCGACGTGGCGGTCCGTTCAGCGACAGATGTTACCGAATACCGATGAGCCGGACATGGACAACGCACGCCGCCGCCGTCTGCGTAGGCTAGCGGCGAAATGCCCAACTCAACCGAGGCTGCGCGGCAAATATGATTCAGATCTCGTCGTAGCTCCATCGCAGCATTTGAATTGATACTGCACCCTTCTTTCATTTCTGCGAATGAGTTGATACTGCATCTGCATTTGGTATCCTGTTAGTTGCTCGCCTGTTGCCGCAACTCGACACATCTCATGCTCTAATGCCGTCATCTGAAGAAGTGTATGTCTTTCTCTTCTCCAGCAGAAGCCCGCCCAGAACGGCGGACCGGCGGCCAGCGCTGCACCGGCGATGGGCGAGGAAGGCGCGGAGTACCAGGGCCTCCCTGGCGGCGTGGGCGCGGGCGCCGCGCCAGCGCCATCGCCGGCGTCGCTCTCGATCGTCCCGCTCATCTTCATCATCTTCTACGAGGTCTCCGGCGGGCCGTTCGGGATCGAGGACAGCGTGGGCGCGGCAGGGCCGCTCCTCGCCATCGCGGGCTTCCTTGCCCTCCCCGTCATCTGGAGCGTCCCGGAGGCGCTCATCACGGCGGAGCTGGGCACCATGTTCCCGGAGAACAGCGGCTACGTCGTGTGGGTCGCCTCGGCGCTCGGCCCCACTGGGGGTTCCAGCAGGGCTGGATGAAGTGGCTCAGCGGCGTCATCGACAATGCTCTCTACCCCGTCCTCTTCTTGGACTACCTCAAGTCCGGCGTCCCGGCGCTGGGCGGAGGCGCGCCCAGGACCGGCGCTGTCCTTGGGCTGACCGCGCTGCTCACGCTCCTCAACTACCGCGGGCTCACCGTCGTCGGCTGGGCTGCCATCTGCCTCGGGGTCTTCTCCCTCCTGCCTTTCCTCGTCATGGGCTTCATCTCCATCCCCAAGCTCCGGCCGGCGAGGTGGCTCCAGGTCGATCTCCACAACGTCGACTGGAACCTGTACCTGAACACTCTGTTCTGGAACCTCAACTACTGGGACTCGATCAGCACGTTGTCCGGCGAGATCAGGAACCCTGCCAAGACTCTGCCCAAGGCCCTGTTCTACGCGGTCATCTTCGTGGTCGTCGGCTACCTGTACCCTCTCCTCACCGGGACCGGCGCGGTGCCTCTGGACAGGGGGCAGTGGACGGACGGCTACTTCGCGGACATCGCGAAGCTGCTCGGCGGCGCGTGGCTGATGTGGTGGATGCAGGCGGCGGCGGCGATGTCGAACATGGGCATGTTCGTGGCGGAGATGAGCAGCGACTCGTACCAGCTCCTCGGCATGGCGGAGCGGGGCATGCTGCCGGCCTTCTTCGCGACCCGGTCGCGTTACGGGACCCCGCTGGTCGGCATCCTCTTCTCGGCCTCCGGCGTGCTGCTGCTGTCGACGATGAGCTTCCAGGAGATCGTGGCGGCCGAGAACTTCCTCTACTGCTTCGGCATGCTCCTCGAGTTCCTGTCGTTCGTCCTGCTGAGGGTGAGGCGGCCCGACGCCCCGCGGCCGCACAGGGTGCCGCTGGGCACAGCCGGGTGCGTGGCGATGCTGGTGCCCGCGACGGCGCTGATCGTGGCGGTGCTCGCGCTGTCGACGCTGAAGGTGGCGCTGGTGAGCCTCGGCGCCGTGGCTGTCGGGCTCGTGCTGCAGCCGATGCTGAAGTTCGTGGAGAAGAAGCGGTGGCTCAGGTTCTCCGTCAACTCGGACCTCCCCGGCATCGACGTGAACCACCAGCCGCCGCTCCTGACGAGCCGTTGATCGTGTGGGCCGCGAAAAAAAACATCGGCGTAGACCTCGGGTTCTGAATTGCTGAAAGTTATGGTTTGCGGAGTTTTGTCAGGCAGTGAGATGAATTTCGAGTAAACCAAATGTCGATTTGGAAGGGAGCATCTGAAGTGATCATCACGTGTTCCATTCACGATTGTCTAACTAAGAGCATCTCCAATAGATGATGCATATTTTGATGCTTTAAATCCGTGATGTCAAAATTTGAAACACCAAAAGTGTTTTTACATCTTCAAAAAGGCTCAACTCCAACAAATGGTCCAAAATGGAGATGTAAAAGAGCAACTCCAACCGACGGTCCAAAACAACAAAAAAGACCACCCGCAGCTGTATACAGCCGTGGTTTTGCATTGAAATATCACTTAAAATTTCAAATTAAAGTGCATCATCATCATAGTTTCAAATCCCCAACAAAGGTGCATCATCATCATCATAGTTTCAAATCCTCTACCCAAAATACATTGTCCCAATAAAAGTTTTTCGCCTACAAATTAAAATGCACATGAATATCACATGCGTCATCAACACCACCGGCGTTGTTAACCGTGGGTACGATCATCATCATCACCGGCTTTGTTTTAGTTTTTCACTTCTCCTCATCCTTGAGCTCTTTGTAACAATGATGAAAAGTGAAAGCTTTTCCTTTCTTCTTCTTCCGCCTTTCATGTTCGCTCTCGAAACAACCTTATGCAATCATTTTCTACAATAAAACAACCAACACGTCATCATCAAAATGTGGAACAATCCAATATTGAAAGCATGTACAAAGAAATATTTACCAAGTCACTATCACGCAACCACTTGGGTTCATCGAGCAACATTTGACAAACACGGCCCACTTGTAGCATTGGCGTTGATGGTGGACCAACATTGGCGAAGAGTCGCTCGAGCGGAAGTGACCACTTGTGTTGCACTCATGAAGTAATCCTTGATCGTTGCCAATAAGTGTTTACCGTTTGGCGCTTAGCGGATGCATCTTGAGACTTTCTTCCATGCGGTGCATATCAACACATCCTCCGCATTGGTATAATTTCCACTTCTTCCCTTGCAACAAAGCCCTCATCGTCCATGTCAAGATTGTCATCACCATATTGGGTTTCATATTCTTGTGACAATTTTTTACCTTTGTGACATATCATCAAACATGTTGGGCGGTGGGTGTCGGCGTGTCCATCTTCCTCCGCCGCCGCCGGTGGCGGAGGTCGAGGGCTCCTTTGGAAAATGCCGCGATGGCTGCGAATCGTCGGACAGCGGCGCCTTCAAATTTTGGGGGAGCCCACTTTGGCGGGTTGCGGGGTTCGGACCGTTGCCTCCGCCTCAT
>JAHHZJ010003319.1:0-41850 GCA_021437245.1 Aegilops speltoides
GCTCTCGCGATCAGCGAAGGATATACCTTCTCCCGGGAAGACCGATCGGTCTCGGAATCGGTTTACAAGACATTTCGACAATGGTAAAACAAGACCAGCAAAGCCGCCCGATCGCCGACAATCCCGATAGGAGCTGCACATATCTCGTTCTCGAGCAACACGGATAAGTCAAGCTACGAGTAAAACTAGACTTGAGTTTCCCCAAAGTGGCCCCTTGATCCTCTAAGTTCGGACCAGCACTTAGAAAGCACGGCTTGGGGGCTAAAATAAAGATGACCCTCGGGCTCCGGAAACCCAAGGGAAAAAGGGGTAGGTGAGGCAAATGGTAAAACCAAGGTTGGGCCTTCTTTGGAGGAGTTTTATTCAGCGAACTGTCAAGGGGTCCCATAAATCACCGGACCGTGTAAAGAGCATAAAAATCCGGGAACATAACACGGTATGGCGGAAACTAGGGCAGAAAGTGGAACAAAACACGGGCATAAGGCCGAGCCTTCCACCCTTTACCAAGTATATAGGTGCATTAATTAAATAAGAGATATTGTGATATCCCAACATAATCCTATCCACCATGGAGAAATCTTCAACTTACTGCAACTAACAAGCGCTATAAGAGGGCTGAGCAAAGCGGTAACATAGCCAAGCAATGGTTTGCTAGGAAGGGTGACAAAGGTTATAGGTTCATGGCAAATTGGGAGGCTTGAAGAGCAAGTGATAGGTAGCGCAGCAATGCGATAGAATGAAGCAACTAGCATAGCAATGATAGTAGTGAGATCTAGGGTAGCGGTCATCTTGCACGAAATCCGTAAGGAAGAAGAACGAGTCCATGAAGAAGGCGAGCGGGAGTAGTCGAGCGAATCCTCACAATCGCAACATTACGGAACTAGAAGCAGCACGGAAAGAAACAAACAACATGGTAAATGCACAAGCATGAACATGGCATGATGCACAAACAAGTATGATGCATGTCGGTTTAATAAGGCATGGCATGGCAAAGTGCAACAAACAATACTACAAGTTAAGTGGAGCTCAATATGCAGCGAGTTGCATATTAATGGCTCTCACATACAATTATTTAGTTTGATCTCGTTATAAGCTACTTAACAATATTAAATGTTGTTAAACATGGCAAGAGGTGAAGCATAATATAAACTACCTATCGAGGCAAGTTTAAATGAGGCGGAAACAACAAACAATAATTCCGGTAAATCCTCATGTCATATTTGAATTTGGTACTGTTCTGCCTAAAACATATTTTAAAGTTGTTAAACAGGAAAATAAAGTGGACCATGTTAAACTAGGCATTTTCCCACCCCATTTACATATAAAGTTTATTTAAAGCGAGGCTACGGTTGTTTAGTTATAAAATAAAACATTTTAGCATGGCATTATGCAAAAAAATGCAAACAACAGTTTAAACATTTCAAACATGGATTAAAGTAGCATATTATTAATCTACACAAAATTCTAAGCATTTTACATGTTTAAATCATTTTAAATGATGCACCATTTGTGAGTTATTAATGCACGAACATGGAGGTTTTACGTAAAATAGTAAACTCACGGATAAATAGCAAAATCGTTCATGAAAAAAAAACATGGATAGGGCGAATCTGGGCGGCCCAAAAAGTGCAAGGAGAGGCGGGGCTGCTCACCTGGGCCAAAGCCCGGTTGGTGTGAGGCGGTGAGAGGTTGCTGAAGAAAGAGGCTGCTAGGCGATCTCGGGTGAAGAAGCGGCAGTGGCCGAACCTGTTGGCTGGCCTTGATCATGTCACGAGCCTGAGGAGGCAGGCGCCTCGTGCTACGCTCGTCAAAGCGAGCAGCAGTGAGTGCTCTCGGCAAGGCGCAACAGGAAAGGGCGAGAGGCGCATCGTCGATTCAACGCAGCAGCGAGATGAGAACCCTGAGGAGGTTAGCAGCGATCGTGCGTGGCTCTTTGGAGCTGCTCGAGCAAAGAAGAAAGTCGGCGATGGCTGGGTCGTCGGGGACCTCGTTAGCGGCAAGAGTAGGAGAAGCGGCCGAGATCAAGGGAAGAGCACGCGCAGGCTCGTCTGGTTCTTGTCCACAGCAAGAGAGAGAGAGGTGAGGCGAGGAGAGGGAAAGGAAGAGAGGCGCGAGGAGGCCGGCGGCATGACTGGAGGTCTTGGTGATCGTCGGCGGTGAGGCAGGCGAGGATCGCGAGGAAGACAACAGACTCTCGATCTGGAGGGCTCGGCTCTCCTCGGGTGTTACCTGGCGTGGAAGGGATCACGAGGGAGCAGCGGGAGGAGGCGCGCGCGGGAGGCGCCATGGGTCTTGAGTGCGTGCTCGAGCTTGAGCGGTGAGCTCCTCTTGCTCGGACGTGGGCATCGCAAGGAAGAAGAACGGCGAGTGGTGGCTCGGGCCGGTGGCGTGGTGAGGAGCTCGGGCATGGAGGTGGATCGAGGAGGGATGGATTTGGGTTGGCTGGTGTTGAGCGAGGGGATTTGGCTCGGGGAGGATCGATGTAGATGGTGGCGGCGCTAGGGTAGGATCCTAGAAATTAGGTGGTTTGTCTAGGTTAGTTAGGTGGGGTCTATATATAGCAAATGGATTTTGGATAGGGGCATTTGGTCCGTCCGATCTTAATCGAGCGGTCCCGGATAAATAGGCTAGGGAGACCAAATAAGAAAACAGAGATGTTTTATAGATATTTGGGGATGATCCGGATCCATCGGTAGTGACATACCGGTTCGGGTTGAGTAAGTTTAGCACATGCACGAGGGTGCGAGAGAGGTCAGCGAGGACAAGGGCGACAAAATGACAACGGAGGCAAAGAGAAAGAGCAACTGCAAGCAACTACGAGTTTTATGAAAACATGCAAATGCAATGCATGATGCTATGAGATGAGATGCACGCCAAGAACAAAATGCAAAACAAAATACAAAACCCAACCATGAAGGAAATATCATATCGCATCTCCGGAAAAGGCAAGAGTTGGAGTTACGAATATGGAAAGTTGTATCTGGGGCGTTACACGTGAGCCATGTATATAGCACTATGGGTGGAATAGAATATGATGATGGGGATTGTGTGGAGAAGACAAAAAAGGAGAAAGTCTTGAGGATAATCAACGTGCTATGGAGATGCCCATCAATTGATGTCAACATGAGGAGTAGGGATTGCCATGCAACGAATGCACTAGAGCTATAAATGAATGAAAGCTCAAAAAAAGAAAACTAGTAGGTGTGCATCCAACTTGCTTGCTCACGAAGACCTAGGGCATTTTGAGGAAGCCCATCGTAGGAATATACAAGCCAAGTTCTATAATGAAAATTTCCCACTAGTATATGAAAGTGACAACATATGAGACTCTCTATATGAAAAACAAGGTGCTACTTTGAAGCACAATATATGAGACTCGCTATACGAAGGACATGGTGCTACTTTGAAGCACAATATATGAGACTAAGCTATATGAAGAACATGGTGCTATTTTGAAGCACAAGTGTGGAAAAAGAGATAGTAACATTGCCCCTTTTTATTTATTTTTATTTTTTTCTTTGGCCTTTCCTTTTTTTGGCCTTTCTTCTTTTTTTTTCTTTTTTTTTTCTTTTTGGGGACAATGCTCTAATAATGATGATCATCACACTTTTATTGATTACAGCACATGAATTACAACTCAAAACTAGAACAAGATATGACTCTATATGAATGCCTCTGGCGGTGTACCGGGATGGTGCAATGAATCAAGAGTGACATGTATGAAAAATTATGCATGGTGACTTTGCCATAAATATGATGTCAACTACATGATCATGCAATGGCAATATGACAAAAGTAATGTATGTCAAGATGATAAACAGAACGGTGGAAAGTTGCATGGCAATATATCTCGAAATGGCTATGGAAATGTCATGATAGGTAGGTATGGTGGCTGTTTTGAGGAATATATAAGGAGGTTTATGTGTGATAGGCGTATCGTATCACGGGGGTTGGATGCACCGCGAAGTTTGCACCAACTCTCAAGGTGAGAAAGAACGTCTGTGGTGCGAAGAGGCTAGCAATGGTGGAATGGTAAAAGTGCGTATTATCCTTGGACTTAGCATTAGTCAAAATAACTCATATACTTATTGCAAAAATTTAGAAGTCATCAAAAACCAAGCACTACGCGCATGCTCCTGGAGCGATAGATTGGTAGGAAAAGACCATCGCTCGTCCCCGACCGCCACTCATAAGGATGCACAATCCAAGTACACTTCATGTTTCAAATTTGTTACACAATTTTAACCATACGTGCATGCTACGGGACTTGCTAACTTCATGTCACGCCCAATATGCGATACTATCCTAAAGAGACTCAAAGGTCCCACCAAGGATAGAACCGCATATTGAAGCGCTTTTGCAAGGTGGATATCACTACATCAACATTACATAATAGATGGGGATACATACATAAGACATACAATGCCACACGAATACAACATCATCATACATAAGAGCACCATCCGACTACGGATGAAACACAAACAGAAACTCAAATGACATCCACCCTGCTAGCCCAGGCTGCCGACCTAGAACCTATCCCCTGATCGAAGAAGAAGCAGAAGAAGAACTCCAAAACAAGCAAACATCGCTCTCGCGTCATGATCATCGCATAACCTGTACTGCAATTTGTTGTGTGTAATCGTAAACCACGAGGACTCGGCAATCCCATTACCATGGGTATCAAGACTAGCAAAGCTTGATGGGTAAGGAAAGGATAAGTGGTGAGGTTGCGGCAGCGACTAAGCATGATAAGGTGGCTAACATACATAAATAAGGCGAGAAGAGAGCAAAAGGCGATCGTCAACTAGTAATGATCAAGAAGTGATCTGAGCTCCTACTTCGTCAAACATAACCCGAAAACCGTGTTCACTTCCGGACTCCGCGAAAAAGACCATCACGGCTACACGCGATTGATGCATTTTAATTAAATATCTGGTGTCAAGTTATCTACAACGGACATTAACAAATTCCCATATGTCACATAACCGTGGTCACGGCTTTGAAAGATAATACCTGCGGTGTCCCAACAACCCATGATAAGCTCTCGTGATCAACGAAGGATATACCTTCTCCGGAAGACCCGATCGAGTCTTGGAATCGGTTTACAAGACATTTCGACAATGGTAAAACAAGACCAGCAAAGCCGCCCGATGTCTTGACAAATCCCGATAGGAGCTGCACATATCTAGTTCTCAAGGCACACGGATGAGCAAGGCAGCGGGTTGGCATAGACCCTGGTTGCCAGAGGCGCGGACATCGCTTCGAGTTGGACCAACACTCGAAGAACCTTGGCGGGGGTAAAATAAAGATGACCCTCGGGCTCCGAAGCCCAAGGGAAAAAGGGCTAGGTGAGGCAAATGGTAAAACCAAGGTTGGGCCTTCTTTGGAGGAGTTTTATTCAAAGCGAACTGTCAAGGGGTTCCATAAATCACCCGACAGCGTAAGGAGCATAAAATCCGGGAACATAACACGGTATATGGCCGAAACTAGAGGCGGCAAAGTGGAACAAAACACCGGGCATAAGGCCGAGCCTTCCACCCTTTACCAAGTATATAGATGCATTAATTAAATAAGAGATATTGTGATATCCCAACATAATCCTGTCCACCATGGAGCAATCTTCAACTTCGGCTGCAACTAACAGCGCTATAAGAGGCTGAGCAAAGCGATAACATAGCCAAACAACGGTTTGCTAGGAAGGGTGAAAAAGGTTAGAGGCTGACATGGCAATTTGGGTGGCGAGGAGCAAAAGATAGGTAAGCTGACAAAGCGATAGAAACGAAGCAACTAGCATAGCAATGATACTAGTGAGATCGGGTGGCGGTCATCTTGCGAAATCTCGCCTTGAGGAAGAAGAAACGAGTCCATGAAGAAGGCGAGCGGGAGTAGTCAAGCGAATCCTCACAATCACAACATTACGGAACTAAGAAGCAACTTTGGAAAGAAACAAACAACATGGTAAATGCACAAGCATAAACATGGCATGATGCACAAACAAGTATGATGCATGACCGGTTTAATGAGGCATGGCATGGCATGGCAAAGTGCAACAAACAATACTACAAGTTAAGTGGAGCTCAATATGCAACGAGTTACATATCGACGAAACACCACATCAATTATTTAGTTCTCTCTCGGTTATGCTACCCAGCAATATTAAATGTTGTTAAACATGGCAAGAGGGTGAAGCACAATATAAACTACCTATCCAGGCAAGTTTAAATGAGGCCGGAAACAACAAACAATAATTCGGTAAATCCTCATGTCATTTAGCAATTTAATGCAAACACAATTTTAAACATTTTAATTGTTGTTATCATGATCACGGATGACATATGCAAGTTTTAAGCAATTTTATGGAAACATTGACATGAGCATGTTATGAAGCATTTGGTCACCATGGCGGAACAAAGCGGGTGCCGCGACAGCGAATCCGAAAATGATGCCACGGCAACATATCGGTTCGGTAGCTCACGGAGATACGGTGCAAAAGGAAGCGTCGGATGTGCACAACATGCTAGAGATGGTGGGGTGATCCCGAATTCCGGGTTCCCAGGGGCGGTGGCATGGCAAAGAGGGCATCGCAGGACAATTCGATCCGCAGGCGATGCGTCATCTCGGGATTATACCTTTAAGCGTGCGCCGGGCGGTTCGGGTTGATCGATGTATAGGAAGTAGTCGTTCACGGGCGTCGTGGGAAGTAGTGGTGCTATCGGTCATCGGCGGCGGTAGTGGAAGTAGTGGTTCCACGGACGTCGTGGAAGTAATCGTTCGCGGCGATGGTAGAGTACTCGTGATCTTGGCGGCAGTAGTGGAAGTAGTGGTACATGTCTCGAAAATGGACTTGGCGTATCCGATGTCTCGGGTATTGACGGTAGTGGTACGGTCGTCGTGGTACTTAGCGAGTCCGTGTAGTCGTGCATGTTCAACATCAAACTTGGAGGGACAGCGGCATGGTACTTGGCGAACCGGAGATATCGGAAGGCGAACTTGCACCCCGGTCTTAGCGTCAGCAGTGCGAAGTGGAAGAATGCACAATAGAACACAGCCACACGGGTCATCAAAAGCGAAGCCATGGCGCCAAGGATGGCGGCCAGCGAAGCGGAATCTTGGCGGCGGGAGGCTCCTGAGGCCTCGGGTGCTCGAGAAGGCAGGCGGCTGGATCCGGCGGGCGGCGAGCAGGTGGCGGCCATGGCAGGGCTTGAGCTCCTGGTTTCCTGCTGCTGGTCGGGGCGGCGAGGAAGGTGAGGCGGCTTAGGCGGCGATGATGGGTGCTGGCGCGACCACGAAGGAGGAAGGCCATGGTAGAGGAGGCGGTGCGGGCGAGGCGGGTGGCGCTTGTGGCGAAGATGGAAGGGCGAGAAGGTGGCCATGGCGGGGAGGCTGCTGACCTCGGACACGGCGAGGAAGAAGCGAGGACTCGGGGCTGCAACCGCTGTCTCCTGTGGTAGCCAGACGGCGACAGCTGGCGGCGGACGATCGAGGAGCAAGGAGGAGGAGGCACCGGGCTGTTGGGATCTGCGAGGCTGGAGAAGGGCTGCAGCTCTGACGGCGTCGAGGGCCCAGGTGGCAGGAGCAGGCGCCATGGGGATCGGTGTGGCGCTCCTCTCTGTCTTGAAGCTTGTGAGTGTGGCGGAGACGAGGGGCGAGGAGAGAAGAGGTCGGGCCTAGGGTTAGAGCTGGTGGGCTGTGGGGATGAGGTGGGCTGGCTGGGAGGAGGCCGAGCTGCGATGGTGGGAGGCCCACTAAGTGGCTCTCCTTCTCTTCTAAATAAGAAAAAGCAGAGAGAAGAAAGAAAATAGAGAGGTTAGGGGTGGAGCTTGGGCAGGAGGGCAATATTCTTGGATTACAAAAAGCAGCGTGGTCAAGAAAATAAAGAGGATGATTGAAGGTTTAAATCCAAAACCATTTGAATTTAATTGAATGGTATGGTCTAATATAACGTCTTGGAAGAGTCCAAAAATGTTGAGAATTTAGGAGGAGCCTCGATAAAAGAGGTAGAATTGTTGGCAAAGCTTGGGGACCAAACTTGAAGTAGAAAGGGCATGGGAATTTTGCAAGTGTGTTACGATTAATTCCAAGCTAATGGAATATTTTATAGTAGCTCCCTAAATATTGGGAGGATATGTTATAAAGAGAAATCACCATTGTGAATATCCCTCGATTTAAATGGACCGAAGATCCATATGATTTTATTTAGATGAGTTTTAAAAAGGGTTGCATGATGACATGATGCAATGCAAATGATGCAAAGAGATGAGATGCATGACATGAACAAAATGCAAAACAAAAGACAAAAACCCAAACACGAAGGAAATAACATATCACATAGCCGGAAATGGCAAGAGTTGGAGTTACGAATATGGAAAGTTGTATCCGGGGCGTTACACTTCAACACAAGCATTCTTTAAATTCATAATCACCCAACTAGCACGACTTTAATATCACTACCTCTATATCTTAAAACAATTATCAAGTATCAAATTGATCATAGCATCCAATTCACTTCCTATGGTAGTTTTTATTATACCCAACTTGGATGCCCACCATTCTAGGACCAATTTTATAAGCATAGCAAATACCATGCTGTTCTAAAAGACTCTCAAAATAATATAAGTGAAGAATGAGATACTAGCAATTTCTACAAAATTAAGCCACCGCCGTGCTCTATAAGATATAAGTGAAGCACTAGAGCAAAAACTATCAAGCTCAAAAGATATAAGTGAAGCACATAGAATATTTTAATAAATTCCAATCAAGTGGGCTTCTCCCAAAATGTGTGTACAGCAAGGATGATAGTGGAAAATTAAAAAGCAAAGAATAATATAATACCACGGCGCGCAAGCAAACACATATCATGTGGCGAATAAAAATATAGCTCAAGTAAAGTTACCAATGAGCGAAAGCGAAAGAGGATGCCTTCGGGGCATCCCCAAGCTTAAACTTTAGCTATTCTTGAATATCTTGGGGTGCCTTGGGCATCCCCAAGCAAACTCTTTCACTCCTTATTCCATAGTCCATCAAATCCTTACCCAAAACTTGAAAACTTCACAACACAAAACTCAGCGAAATCTCATAAGCTCCGTTAGTGAAAGAAAACAAAACCACCACATAAGGTACTGTAATGAACTCATTCTTTATTTATTTTGGTGTTAAACCCACTGTATTACAAGTTCTCTATGGTTCATACCATAATACTAGCCATAGATGCATCAAAATAAGCAAACAACACACGAAAAACAGAATCATCAAAAGCAGAGCGATGCAGTAGCAATCTGTAACTAACACAAACTTACGTAACTTTAAAAATCCTACCAAAATAGGAAGTCCTGGGCAATTTTTCTATTGATTATCATAAAAATAATCAGCATAAAAGCATGTTCTGTGATTTAACAAAACTAATTTAGGTACGCATAAAGTTTACATTTTTCATGAGAATCAAATCAACTAACACCATAGGTTATCCTATAGGTTCTACTTGGCACAAACACTAATTAAAACATAAAATAACATGTAAACAGAAGGTAGATACAAAATTTATTACTAAATAGAAACAAAAACAAAAACAAATAAAATTGGGTTGCCTCCCAACTAAGCTATCGTTTAACGCCCTAGCTAGGCATAAAAGCGAAGATAGATCTATGTAGTGCCATCTTTGGCACTCAATTCCTCAAGTAGCTAAACTTGATAGATTCATAAGGTAATTTAATTTTCTTTCTTGGAAAGTGCTCCATGCTTTTCCTTAGTGGAAATTGGAATCTAATATTCCTTCCTTCATATCAATAATCGCACCAATCATTTTAAGGAAAGGTCTACCAAGAATAATAGGGCAAGAAAGATTGCAATCTATATCAAGAGCGATAAAATCTATGGGCACCAAATTTCTATTTGCAACAATGAGAACATCATTGATCCTTCCATTGGCTTTTAATGGTGGAATCTGCAAGGTGCAAATTTAAGAGCAATCATCAAGATCGTGGAAACCTAGAATATCACATAAAGTTTTAGAATCATTGGAAACACTAGCACCAAATCACACAAAGCAAAACACTCATGATCTTTAATTTTAATCTTTATAGTAGGTTCCACTCATCATTAAGTTTTCTAGGTATAGAAACTTCCAAATTAAGTTTTTCATCATAAGATTGCATCAAGGCATCAACGATATGTTTGGTAAAAGCTTTATTTTGACTATAAGCATGAGGAGAATTAACAGCGGATTGCAACAAGGAAATACAACCTTCTAAGAACAATTATCATAATCAAATTCCTTGAAATCCAAGATAGTTGGTTCAATGCTATTTAAAGTCATGACTTCTCCAATCCCACTTTTACCAAATTTAGCATCAAGATCTAAAAACTCCGAATTATTGGGGCGCCTTCTAACTAAAGTTGACTCATCTCCGGTCCATTATTATTAAGATTCATATTGCAAAGCGAAGATCTAATAGGAGACACATCAACAATTTTAAGATCTTCATCATTATATTCACCTAATTTTTCTGGTTTGGCAGCCATCTTATTGACTAAGGTAGCTTGCTTATCAGAAATTTTGGCTATAAATTTTCAAGCGGGTAATTTGAGAGTTCAAACCATAAAATTCTTTAGACATATCATCAAGCTCCTTGTTCATAAGCGCCAAAAACCTTTTATTTATTTAAGCTCTTTTACGAAGAAATTATTATGCTCAGATTGTAAAGTCATAAAGCTTCTAATGTTTGATTCAATCTCTTCCAACCTTCTAAGAAGGTGGTGGTATTCTTAGGCAAAGCCATAAGGACAACAGGCACACAAAGGACAAGCAAAAAAGAGGAGAAGAAGATTGGGAAAGAGAGGGTGAATAAAATGGCAAGGGTGAAGTGGGGAGAGGAAAAGCGAGAGGCAAATGGCAAATAATGTAAATCTGAGGAGATGAGTTTGTGATGGGTACTTGGTATGTCTTGACTTGGCGAAGACCTCCCATAGCGCGCGAAATCCTTCTTGCTATGTCTTGAGCTTGCGTTGGTTTTCCTTGAAGAGGAAAGGGTGATGCAACAATAGTAGCGTAAGTATTTCCCTCAGTTTTGAGAACCAAAGTATCAATCGATCGGAGGCTCCTCAAAGTCACGCACCTACACAAACAAACAAAGAACTGCAACCAGCGCAATAAAGGGTTGTCAATCCCTTCACGGCCACTTCGAAAGTGAGATCGATAGAGATAAAATGATAAGATAAATATATTATTGGTATTTTATAATATAGATTGGAAAAGTAAAGATGCAAATAAAAGTAGATTGAAAGCTTATATGATAAAAGATAGACCCGGGGCCATAGGTTTCACTAGTGGCTTCTCTCAAGATAGCATAAGTATTACGGTGGGTGAACAAATTCTTGTCGAGCAATTGATAGAAAGCGAATAATTATGAGATTATCTAGGCATGATCATGTATATAGGCATCACGTGCGTGACAAGTAGACCGACTCCTGCTGCATCTACTACTATTACTCCACACATTGACCGCTATCGACATGCATCTAGAGTATTAAGTTCATAAAACGAGTAACACATTAAGAAAGATGACATGATGTAGAGGATAAACTCAAGCAATATGATATAAACCCCATTTTTTATCATCGATGGCAACAATACAATATGTGCCTTGCAATCCCTCATCCTTTGGTAAGGACACATAAGATTGAACCCAAAGCTAAGCACTTCTCCCATTGCAAGAAAGATCAATCTAGGAGGCCAAAGCAAAGCTGATAATTCGAAGAGACTTGCAAAGATAACTCAATCATACATAAAAGAATTACGAGGAGATTCAAATATATCTCATAGATAAACTTGATCATAAACCCACAATTCATCGGATCTCGACAAACACACATAAAAAGAGTTACATCAAATAGATCTCCACAAGAGAGGGAGAACATGGTATTGAGATCCAAAAGAGAAGAAGCCATCTAGCTAATAACTATGGACCGAAGGTCTATAGTAAACTACTCACAACTCATCGGAGGGCTATGGTGTTGATATAAGCCCTCGTGGTTGATTCCCCCTCGCCGGGGCCTGGCGAAAGGCTCCAAGATGGGATCTCGCGGATCTGAAAGGTTCACGGTGGTGGAAATTGTTTTTAGTTCGCTCCTGGATGTTTTGAGTGCGTGGGTATATATAGGAGGAAGAAGTAGGTCGGTGGCCTCCCGAGGGGCCCACGAGACAAGGGGCGTGCCCTGTAGTGGTGGGCGCGCCCTCCTATCTCGTGGCCGCCTCAGCTGCTTCTTGGCTTGCACTCCAAGTCCTCTGGATCACGTTTGTTCCAAAAATCACGCTCCCAAAGGTTTCATTCCGTTTGGACTCCGTTTGATATTCCTTTTCTTGAAATCTTGGAATAGGCAAAAATACTGACAATATGAAATTTGGGCCTCCGGTTAGTAGGTTAGTCCCAAAAATGATATAAATGTGTAAAACAAAGCCCATAAAAATCCAAAAGGGGTAATATAATAGCATGGAACAATAAAAAATTATAGATACATTGGAGACATATCAAAAACTGGCTTCACACTCCTCAGTCCATTTGAACTTGGTGTCCTGATACGTCTCCAACGTATCTACTTTTCCAAACACTTTGGCCCTTGTTTTGGACTCTAAATTGCATGATTTGAATGAAACTAACCCGGACTGACGTTGTTTTCACCACAACTGCCATGATGTCGTTTATTGTGCAGAAAACAAAAGTTCTCGGAATGACCTGAAAATCCACGGAGATAAGTTTTGGAAAATATAAAAAATACTGGCGAAAGAATCAAGGCCATGGGGCCCACACCCTGTCCACGAGGGTGGGGGGCGCGCCCCCCTATCTCGTGGGCCCCCTAATGCTCCACCGACCTCAACTCCAACTCCATATATACCGTTTCGCGGAGAAAAAAAATCAGAGAGAAAGTTTCACCACGTTTTACAATATGAAGCCGCCGCTAAGCCCTAATCTCTCTCGGGAGGGCTGATTTGGAGTCCGTTTGGGGCTTCGTAGAGGGGGATTCGTCGCCGTTGTCATCATCAACCATCCTCCATCACCAATTTCATGATGCTCACCGCCGTCGTGAGTAATTCCATCATAGGCTTCTGGGCCAGGTTGGACAAGATTTACCATGTAATCAAGTTAGTTTTGTTAGGGCTTGATCCTAGTATCCACTATGTTTTGAGATTGATGTTGCTATGACTTTGCTATGCTTAATGCTTGTCACTAGGGCCGAGTGCCATGATTTCAGATCTGAACCTATTATGTTTTCATGAATATATGTGAGTTCTTGATCCTATCTTGCAAGTCTATAGTCACCTATTATGTGTTATGATCCGACAACCCGAAGTGACAATAATCGGGATACTTCTCATGATGACCATAGTTTGAGGTGTTCATGTATCCACTATGTGCTAATGCTTTGTTCGGTTCTCTATTAAAGGAGGCCTTAATATCCCTTAGTTTCCACTAGGACCCCTGCCACGGGAGGGTAGGACAAAAGATGTCATGCAAGTTCTTTTCCATAAGCACGTATGACTATATTGAATACATGCCTACATTACATTGATGAATTGGAGCTAGTTACATGTCACCCTATGTTATAGCTATTACATGAGTGTCGGCTGGTAGGTGCGACATATGCCAACGGATGGCTTATCATTGTGGGAGCGGTAAGACATCGCCGGTGCCTAGAAAGCGAGATAAAGGCGAAGACATGCCGTCGGCGAATCTTACCCGACAGGGGCTCTCCGTGGAGATAACACCCCTACTCTTTGCTCTGCGAGGTCTCCGCATGATCACTAGATCGACAAGTAGCTACAAGATGCTCCTTGAGCTGTTAGGTGGGAGGAGGAAGAGGCAAAGCTAGCTCTCTTCTCTCCCTATGGCTGTGTCTAAAACTCTATGAGATCGACCCTTTGCATGGGTGTCCAGGGGTTTATTGAAGGAAATATGCCCTAGAGGCAATAATAAAGTTATTATTTATTTCCTTATATCATGATAGATGTTTATTATTCATGCTAGAATTGTATTAACGGAAACATAATACACATGTGAATATATAGACAAGCAGTGTCACTAGTATGCCTCTACTTGACTAGCTTGTTAATCAAAGATGGTTATGTTTCCTAACCATGGACAAAGAGTTGTTATTTGATTAGCAGGATCACACCATTAGTTGAATGATCGATTGACATGACCCATTCCGTTAGCTTAGCACCCGATCGTTTAGTATGTTGCTATTGCTTTCTTCATGACTTATACATGTTCCTATGACTATGAGATTATGCAACTCCGTTTACGGAGGAACACTTTGTGTGCTACCAAGCGTCACAGCATATGCTGGGTGATTATAAAGGTGCTCTCTGGTGTCTCCAAAGGTACTTGTTGGGTTGGCGTATTTGAGATTAGGATTTGTCACTCCAAATGTCGGAGAGGTATCTCTGGGCCCTCTCGGTAATGCACATCACTTAAGCCTTGCAAGCATTGCAACTAATGAGTTAGTTGCGAGATGATGTATTCTGAGCGAGTAAAGAGACTTGCGTGCGAGATTGAACTAGGTATTGGATACCGGCGTTGAATCTCGGGCAAATAACTATCTTGATGACAAAGGAACAACGTATGTTGTTATGCGGTCTGACCGATAAAGATCTTCGTAGAATATGTAGGAACCAATATAGGCATCGAGGTCCGCTATTGGTTATTATTTGGAGGCGTGTCTCGGTCATGTCTACATTGTTCTCGAACCGTAGAGTCCTGCGCTTAAAGTTCGATGACAATTTCTTTATGAGTTTATGTATTTTGATGTACGAAGTTTGTTGAGTCCGGATGTGATCATGGACATGGCGAGTCTCGAAATGGTCGAGACATAAAGATTGATATATTGGGCGACTATATTCGGACTCGGAATTGTTTGGGTGATTTTGGAGAAAGCAGAGTGCAGGGGTTACGGAACCCCGGGAGGTTAATGGGCCACATGGGCCTTGGTGGGAAGAGAGGCGGGGGGTGGGCGCGCCCTCTCCCTCTAGTCGGGTGGACTAGGAGGAGGCGGCGCCCCCTTTCCTCCCCTCTCCCCTTCCTTCCCCCTCCTAGTAGGAGTAGGAAAGGAGGTCCTACTCCTACTAGGAGGATTCCTCCTCCTTGCGCGCCCCAAGGGGCGGCCGGCCTCCCCTTTGCTCCTTTACGGGGGTGGGGGGGCACCCATAGACACACAAGTTGATCTTCATGATCGTTCCTTAGCCGTGTCGGTGCCCCCCCACGATATTACACCTCGGTCATATTGTGGCGGTGCTTAGGCGAAGCCTGCGGCAGTTGAACATCAAGATCGTTACCACGCCGTCGTCTTGTGGAACTCCTCCCGAAGCTTTCTGGATCGGGCCGGGGTGCGTCATCAGCTGTCGTGTGTCAAGAACTTCGGAGGTGCGAATGCGGTGCTTGGATCGGTTGGACCGGGAAGGCGTCGACTACTTCCTCTATGTTGCGTCAGCGCTTCGCTTGATCTCTGAGTGCGTAGACAACACTCTCCCTCTCGTTGTTATGCATCACCATGATATTGTGTGTGCGTAGGAATTTTTGAAATTACTCGTTTCCCCATGATGGCATCGAGCCTAGGTTTTATGGTTTGATGTTATATGCAGAGTAGAACACAAGTGAGTTGTGGGCGATACAAGTCATCTTGCTTACCAGCATGTCATACTTTGGTTGGCGGTATTGTGAGATGAAGCGGCCGGACCGACATTCAGCGTGCGCTTCTGCGAGACTGGTTTCACCGTTCTGAGCACTCATGCTTAAAGGTGGCTGGCGGGTGTTAGTTTCTCTCACTTTAGTTGAACCGAGTGTGGCTCGCCCGATCCTTGCGAAGGTTAAAACAGAACCAACTTGACAAACTATCGTTGTGGTTTTGATCGTAAGTGAAATTGGTTCTTGCTTAAGCCCATAGCAGCCACGTAAAACTTGCAACAACAAAGTAGAGGGCGTCTAAGTTGTTTTGCGGGGCATGTTGTGATGTGATATGGTCAAGACATGATGCTAAATTTTATTGTATGAGATGATCATGTTTTGTAACGAGTTATCGACAATTGGCGAGAGCCATATGGTTGTCGCTTTATT
This sequence comes from Aegilops speltoides, assembly GCA_021437245.1. Lineage (NCBI taxonomy): Eukaryota > Viridiplantae > Streptophyta > Magnoliopsida > Poales > Poaceae > Aegilops > Aegilops speltoides. Next base: position 16,107 of record JAHHZJ010003319.1, read on the forward strand.
GTATGCAATGCAATGCATACCTGTAATGCTTTACTTTATCACTAAGCGGTAGCGATAGTCGTAGAAGCATAAGATTGGCGAGGCGACAACGATGCTACGATGGAGATCAAGGTGTCACGCCGGGGCGATGGTAATCATGGCGGTGCTTGAAGATGGAATCACAAGCACAAGATGATGATGGCCATATCATATCACTTATATTGATTGCATGTGATGTTTATCTTTTATGCATCTTATCTTGCTTTGATTGGCGGTAGCATTTTAAGATGATCTCTCACTAATTATCAAAAGTGTTCTCCTGAGTATGCACCGTTGCCAAAGTTAAATGCGTGCCCGGACACCACGTGATGATCGGATGTGATAAGCTCTCGTCCATCTACAGCGGGTGCAAGCCAGTTTTGCACCGCATAATACTCGGGTTAAACTTGGCGAGCCTAGCATATGCAGATATGGCCTCGAAACACGGAGACCGAAGGTCGGCGTGAATCATATAGTAGATATGATCAACATAAGATGTTCACCATTGAAAACTAATCCATTTCACGTGATGATCGGTTATGGTTTTGTTGAATTTGGTTCACGTGATCACTTAGAGGATTAGAGGATGTCTATCTAAGTGGGAGTTCTTATGTAATATGATTAATTGAACTTAAATTTATCATGAACTTAGTACTGATAGTATCTTGCTTGTCTATGTTGATTGTAGATAGATGGCCCATCTTTGTTGTTAGTTGAATTTTAATCGTTCCTTGAAAGCAAAGTTGAAAGATTATGGTAGCAACTTACGGAATTGGGTCCGTAATTTGAGATTATCCTCATTGCTGCCTGACAAAAAAGTAGCGTCTGGAAGCACGGCTGGGTGCCAAACTTCTTCTTGATCTGTTGATGGCGTTAAAGCGTCTGGCGGATCAAAGTGATGACTACTCGATAGTTCAATGTGCCATGCTACGGCTTAGAACCGGGACTTCAGCGACATTTTGAGCGTCATGGAACATATGAGATGTTCAGGAGTTGAAGTTAATATTCGAGAAGAATGTTGGATTGAGAGATATGAAGTCTCCAATAAGTTCTATAGCTGCAAGATGGAGAGAATAGTTACGTCGGTGAGCATATACTCAAGATGTGCAGGTATTGTAATCACTTGATTCAGCTGGGAGTTACTCTTCGGATGATAGCGTCATTTGAAATTCTCCAATCACTTCCACCAAGCTACAAGAGAGCCGTGATGAACTATAATATGCAAAGGATGGATAAGACAATTCCGAGCTCTTACAATGCTAAAGGCTGCGGAGGTAGAAATCAGAAGGAGCATCAAGTGTTGATGGTCAACAAGACCACTAGTTTCAAGAAAAAGGCAAAGGGAAGAAGAAGGGAACTTCAAGAAGAACAACAAGCAAGTTCTGCTCAGAGAAAAACCCAAGTGCGGACCTAAGCACAAGCTGAGTGCTTCTCTGCAAGTAGGTAGTCCTTTGAGCGGAACTGCCCCAAGTATTTGGCGGATAAGAAGGATGGCAAGGTGAACAAAGGTATATGTGATATACATGTTATTGATGTGTACCTTACTAGAGCTTGCATTAGCACTGGGTATTTGATCTGGTTTTGTTGCTAATATTTGCAACTTCGAAGCAGGGACTACGGATTAAGCGAACACTAGCAAAGGGCGAGGTGACGATCTGGCGTGGGAAATGGTTCCAAAGTCGATGTGATCGCGATCGACACGCTACCTCTACATCTACCTTGGGATTAGTATTAGACCTAAATAATTGTTATTTGGTGCGGCGTTGAGCATGAACATTATATCTGGATCTTGTTTGATCGAGGCGGTTATTCATTCATCGAGAGAATAATGGTTGTTCTATTTATATGAGTAATATCTTTTATGGTCTTGCACCCTTGAAGAGTGGTCTATTTTGATGAATCTCGATAGTAGTGATACACATATTCATAATGTTGAAGCCAAAAGATCAGAGTTGATAATGATAGTGCAACTTATTTGTGCCTTGCCGTTTAGGTCATATCGATTGTAAAGCGCATGAAGAAACTCCATCTTGATGGACTTTTGGAACCACTTGATTATGAATCACTTGGTACTTGCGAACCGTGCCTCATGGGCAAGATGACTAAAACGCCGTTCTCGGTACTATGGAGAACAACAGATTTGTTGGAAATCATACATACTGAGATGTATGTGGTCCGATGAATGTTGAGGCTCATGGCGGATATCATTATTTTCTCACCTTCACGGATGATTTAAGCAAATATGGGTATATCTACTTAATGAAGCATAAGTGCGAAACATTTGAAAAGTTCAAAGAATTTGAGTGAAGTTGAAAATCATCATAATAAGAAAATAAAGTTTCTACGATTTGATCGTGGAGGAGAATATTTGAGTTCTGAGTTTGGTCTACACTTGAAACAATGCGGAATAGTTTAGCAACTCCATACCGGAACACCACGGCGTAATGGTGTGTCGAGCGTTATGTCGTACTTTACTTGATATGGTTCGATCGATGATGTCTCTTACAGATTTACCGCTATCGTTTTGGGGTTATGCTTTAGAGACGGCCACATTCACATTAAATAGGGCGCCATCAAAATATGTTGAGACGACACCTTATGAACTATGGTTTGGTAAGAAACCAAAGTTATCGTTTCTTAAAGTTTGGGGCTGCGATGCTTATGTGAAAAAGCTTCAACCTGATAAGCTCGAACCCAAATCGAATGTGTCTTCATAGGATACCCAAAGGAGCAGTTGGGTACACCTTCTATCACAGATCCGAAGGCAAGACATTCGTTGCTAAGAATGGATCCTTTCTAGAAGGAGTTTCTCTTGAAAGAAGTGAGTGGGAGGAAAGTAGAACTTGATGAGGTAACTATACCTGCTCCTTGTTGAAAATAGTACATCACGAGGAACGGTTTACGTGAAGTCAAAACCAACTAGTGAGGAAGTTGATGATGATGATCATAGAACTTGAGATCAAGTTACTCTGAGAACCTCGTGGGTCAAGCGAGTAAGATTAGCACTAGAGTGATGCGGTAATCCTATTACGGAAGTCATGCTACTAGATCATGATGAACCTCGAACTATGAAGAAGCGATGGTGAGCCAGATTCATAAAATGGCTTGAAGCCATGAAATCGAGATGGGATCCATGTATGAGAACAAAGTATGGACTTTGGTTGAGTTGCCCAATGGTCGGCAAGCAATTGAGAATAAATGGATCTTCAAGAAGAAGGTGGCGGCGGTAATATTCTTGTCTACAAAGCTCGACTTGTTGCAAAAGGTTTTCGACAAGTTCAAGGGATTGACTACGATGAGACCTTCTCACCGTAGCGATGCTTAAGTCTGTCCGAATCATGTTAGCAATTGCCGCATTTTATGATTATGAAATTTGGCAAATGGATGTAAAACTGCATTCTGAATGGGTTTACGGAGGAAGAGTTGTATATGATGCAACAGAAGGTTTTATCGATCCAAGGGAGCTAACAAAGTGTGCAAGCTCGGCGATCCATTTATGGACTGGTGCAAGCCTCTCGGAGTTGGAATAAGCGCTTTGATAGTGTGATCAAAGCATTTGGGTTTATCTGAGACTTTTGGAGAAGCTTTGTATTTACAAGAAAGTGAGTGGGAGCTCTGTAGCATTTCTAATATTATATGTGGATGACATATTATTGATTGGAAATGATATAGAATTCTGGATAGCATAAAGGGATACTTGAATAAAAGTTTTTCAATGAAAGACCTCGGTGAAGCTGCTTACATATTGGGCATTAAGATCTATAGAGATAGATCAAAGCAGCAATTGGACTTTCACAAAGCACATACCTTGACAAAGTTTTGAAGAAGTTCAAAATGGATCAAGCAAAGAAAGGGTTCTTGCATGTATTGCAAGGTGTGAAGTTGAGTAAGACTCAATGCCCGACAACTGCGAGAAGATAGGGAGAAAATGAAAGATGTTCCTATGCTTGACCATAGGCTCTATCATGTATGCAATCTTGTGTACGGACCTGATGTGTGCCTTGCTATAAGTTTAGCGAGGGAGGTACCAAAGTAATCGAGTGGATCTTTGGGCGATGTCAAGAACATCTGAAGTACACGAAAAGGACTAAGGATATGTTTCTCGTATATGGAGGTGACAAAGAGCTCATCGTAAATGGTTACGTTGATGCAAGCTTTGACACGATCCGGACGATTCTAAATCATAAACCGGATACATGTTTACATTAAATGGTGGAGCTGTCGGTTGGTGCAGTTCAAAACAAAGCGTCGTGGCGGGATCTCGTGTGAAGCGGAATACATAGCTGCTTGAGCAGCTAATGAAGGAGTTTGGATGAAGGAGTTCATATCCGATCTAGGTGTCATACCTAGTGCATCGGGTCAATGAAAATCTTTTGTGACAATCTTTGGGCGATTGCCTTAGCGAAGGAATCCAGATTTCACATGAGAACCAAGCACATCAAGAGTCGCTTCAATTCCATCGGGATCTAGTCGGTGGGAGACATAGAGATTTGCAAGATACATACGGATCTGAATGTTGCGAGACCCGTTGACTAAGCCTCTTCCACGAGCAAAACATGATCAGCACCAAGACTCCATGGGTGTTAGAATCATTACTGTGTAATCTGGATTATTGACTCTAGTGCATGTGGGAGGCTGAAGGAAATATGCCCTAGAGGCAATAATAAAGTTATTATTTATTTCCTTATATCATGATGAATGTTTATTATTCATGCTGGAATTGTATTAACGAAAACATAATACATGTGTGAATATATAGACAAGCAGTGTCACTAGTATGCCTCTACTTGACTAGCTTGTTAATCAAAGATGGTTATGTTTCCTAACCATGGACAAAGAGTTGTTATTTGATTAGCGGGATCACATCATTAGTTGAATGATTTGATTGACATGACCCATTCCGTTAGCTTAGCACCCGATCGTTTAGTATGTTGCTATTGCTTTCTTCATGACTTATACATGTTCCTATGACTATGAGATTATGCAACTCCGTTTATCGGAGGAACACTTTGTGTACTACCAAACATCTGGCATGCTGGGTGATTATAAAGGTGCTCTCTGGTGTCTCCAAAGGTACTTGTTGGGTTGGCATATTTGAGATTAGGATTTGTCACTCAAATGTCGGAGAGGTATCTCTGGGCCCTCTCGGTAATGCACATCACTTAAGCCTTGCAAGCATTGCAACTAATGAGTTAGTTGCGAGATGATGTATTCGGAGCGAGTAAAGAGACTTGCGTAGCGAGATTGAACTAGGTATTGGATACCAGCGATGAATCTCGGGCAAGTAACATACCGATGACAAAGGAACAGCGTATGTTGTTATGCGGATCGACCGATAAAGATCTTCGTAGAATATGTAGGAACCAATATGGGCATCTAGGTCCGCTATTGGTTATTGACGGAGGCGATGTCTCGGCCATGTCTACATTGTTCTCGAACCGTAAGATCCTGCGCTTAAAGTTATGATGGCGGTTTCTTTATGAGTTTATGTATTTTGATGTACCAAAGTTTGTTGAGTCCGGATGTGATCATGGACATGGCGAGGAGTCTCGAAATGGTCGAGACATAAAGATTGATATATTGCGACTATATTCGGACACGGAATTGTTCGGGTGATTTGGAGAAAACCGAGTCTGGGGGGTTCTGGAACCCGGGAGAGTTAATGGGCCACATGGGCCTTGGTGGTAGAGAGAGGCGGGGTGGACCGCGCCCCTCTCCTCTGGCAAGTGGACTAGGAGGCGGCGCCCCTTTCCTTCCCCTCTCCCCTTCCTTCCCCTCCTAGTAGGAGTAGGAAAGGAGAGTCCTACTCCTACTAGGAGGAGATTCCTCCTCCTTAGCGCGCCCAAGGGGCGGCCAGCCTCCCCCTTTGCTCCTTTATATCTCAGGCGGGGGCACCCCATAGACACACAAGTTGATCTTCGTGATCGTTCCTTAGCCGTGTCGGTGCCCCCTCACGATATTACACCTTGGTCATATTGTGGCGGTGCTTAGGCAAAGCCTGCGATGGTTGAACATCAAGATCATCACCTGCCCGTCGTCTTGGCGGAACTCCTCCCAGCTTTGTTGGATCGGGCCGGAGTGCGTCATCGAGCTGTCGTGTGTCAAGAACTTCGGAGTGCTGGAATGCTTGGTGCTTGGATCGGTTGGACCGGGAAGGCGTCGACTACTTCCTCTCGTTGCGTCAATGCTTACGCTTTGGTCTATGAGATGCGTAGACAACACTCTCCCTCTCGTTGCTATGCATCACCATGATCTTGCGTGTGCGTAGGATTTTTTGAAATTACTCGTTTCCCAACAATTATATAGGCCTACCCGAAGTACAATAGTAATCCGGCTGGCGCGGGCGAGCCGTTAGTGTCTGTGACCGCCGCCTTCTCCGCGACCACGGGGCCGCTTGTTGGTAGGTCCGCCGGTGTCGGCTTCGCTTGGTTGTGAGCCGGCCCCCGCCGAGGTCTTGTCGAGGCTGATTCTTGTTGCCTCGCCTCGATGTGAGGCTTCGCCGTGGTAAGCATGGCTCTGATGCCGCCGCCTGCGGGCTCCCAATGTAGCCTTACCATGTATTATCCGCAATAGTGCTTGGCGCCGAGAAACAAGCGGCCCGACCTTGTGCCAGCTGTAGGAGGCGGGCCGCCGAATGTCTCTCGACGAAGGGCCCGCGCTGCGGGCTGTCTTGGCGTCCGTCGTGGATGGCATCATGACTCTCATAGCAGCGATGCCACGCCCGGGCGAGGATGGCTGCCCGTCGGCGTCTTTGTAGCCATGCATTCTCCGGGATTCGGGGTGGCGGGGTTATTGTAGCCATGCCCGTCCATCACCGTTATGGGTGATGGTCTTTGGAAAGCGACGTTGACGCTTATACGAAGTCGGCCCTTCATGGGCGCCGGAAGTTGGTCCTTCATGGGCGGCTTCTTGAGTCGGCCCGATCGTGGCGTCCTCAAGGTTGTTTCTCGCCGGGACGCCTTTGGCGGCCGGTCTACTTAGCGACCGGCGAAGGAAGGCGGCCCGTGTCTTAGGCGCTTCAAGGTCCGATTGGCCCGTTGTTTTTCGAGGCCAAAGGGGCGGTTAGGCTACCGTGGTCATTACTCCGACAGTGGTCCCCCAAGCTGGTTGGGCTTCGCGGTTGAAGAAGAAATCATGAAGCTCGGCCAGCTTCCTATCCCAAGGAGCAGGCTGCCAGGAGCCGGCCTTCCTTGCGTGCCTTCTCGGCGAAGCCTTTTCAATTTCGAAGGCGGGAACCAGCGGGCGCGCCAGCCGAGCGGCGGGCTGACTGCCCGTCCTCTGCGCGCCACATGGCCCCTTTCAGCTGGCAGGGCCTGCCAGCCCATGCGCGTGATGGGACGCCGTCGCAGGCCGGGGCCCGCCACTCCCGCGCCTCGGCCCGTGCATGGATCTTTTGTGGCCCGAACCGACCGCCCGTCTTCGGCGGCGGTTCCCTTTCGCCATCAAAGCGCGATAATCGCGGGGCATGGGGAGTGGCGCGATTAATCACGCCCCCGCGCCTCGCCTTCTTGGCCGCCCAGCGAAAACTATAAGTAAGGGCGGGGAGGGGTAGCGATAGTTCACGCTTCGCCCTCGCCCGCCCTCTTCTTCTTCGCTTTACGCGGCTGCTCCTCGTCATGCCTCGCCCGCGATCCATCCTTCCTACCGGCGTGCCGCGAGCTGCTGCCTCGCACCGGCGCTTCGCCGTCGCTCTTGCCGCCATGGCCCGGCGTCGATCTCTTGGGATGGCTCTACCATCGCGGCGACCACATAGAGTTTCTCCGCAAGATGGCGGCTGCCGGCGAGGATCTCGTGCGAGTCCGCCTCGCGCTAGCGGGAGATTCGCCGGCCGGAGGAAGGTGGCGAGTGATCTTCTACGCACTACATGCTGCGGTGTCGGCCTCCCGCCATTGGCTTCTTCGCGCCTTTACGGACTTCTACCAACTCCAGCCGCACCACCTCACCCCCAACACGGTGGTGCTGCTTTGTCGACCTTCATTTCTTTATCGAAGGCTTCCTCGGCGTCCTCCCCACCATTGAGCTCTGGGGAGTTCTTTCAATCAAGCTCGGCGCAGTCACGGCGGCGTGCGGCTCCGTCTTGGCGCCTTCATCGCCATGAGGAGGTCCTTTGCCGACAACCCCTTCCCTTCAATCTTCTTGGTCGGTCGGTGAAGCTCGCAGCGGTCTTACTTCTATGTAAAGCGTTGCCCCGAGCAACGACATGTCAACTTGCGGCTTACGTGGCGGCCGCCCGGCTAGGAGGCGGCCGTGAATCCTACTAGGCGGATCGCTGGCGCCCGGCTGGGCGGAGCCGTCGCCCGACCGGTGCTCATCGGTCGGACCGCTGGCGGAACTTCGCCAGAGACCGCTGCGTTTACATCAAAGCCTTCAAAAGACCGCCTGACCGGAACTTCCCGCCGTGTGGATCCCGCCCGAGCTTTAAGCGGCGGCAGGCGAAACGCCTGAGGCGCGAGAGAGGCGGAGGCGGAGGAAAAAGGGCAGCTATTGCCGAGCGGCCACAGAGACAACGGCGGTCGGTCAGCAGAGCTAGCGGAGGCAGGGCCAGGCGGAGGTTGAGACAGCGGAGAAGGCAGCAGAGGTTACGTGAGGCCAGCCCGTAGCTCATCACCCTCCTCCATTCCGCGCCCCAGGCGTCCGCAGCCCCGCCAAAGGAGATCAGCGCGACCCGCCGATGGCGAAGAGGAGAGGCGGCGTGATCTTCTGGAGGAGGTGGTGCCGCCTCCATCGGCGGGACCGGCCAAAGCGGCCAGCCGAGCTTCCGCTGGCAGCCGGCTGCGGCGGATCTTATGTCTTAGCGCCCGGCTCGCCGGCGTCTGTGGCGGCAGGCGGATCAGCGGCGGCCACCTCCAGCTCGTTATCGCATGGCTGGGTCGACCGCTCGCTGCTGCGGGGGTGGGCGCAAAGCGGTGGGGCGGCCGTCTTGAACTTGGCGGCCGGGGCGTCATGGCCGGCTTTAGGCCCAAGCCACAGCGCTGCGACAATGTGCCGAGTTTCTCGTGATCGCGGTGATCGTTGGGTGAGTTCTTGTTCTTGATTTCTATCGTAGAGTAGCGTCGGCGCCTGCTGAGTGTAATCCCGAGTTCCAAGCGGCTGCTAAGCGGCGACTTGGAACCTTGAACTCATTTGCTAACTTGCTTGCTTCTTCGTCTGTCTGCGGGATTACCACAACCTCCGCTGCTACCTTCAACTCCCAAGTCCGGAGGCGGAGACAAGAGGCCGCCCGATCTGGCGGAGGCAGCGTGAGTGTCTCTGTCTTTCATCTCATGTGGGGCACATCAGGCGCACCCAGGGTGTAATCCCGAGATTGGGACGTGCCAGCGATCGGTCGGATCTTCTTGCCGACTTCTTTCTTAATTTCTTCTTGTTTCCATGTTGGCGAGGAGCCAGCGCCGACTTGAGCAGCAGCTGGGTATCACCTAAGCTGCCCTTTGCACCAAGGAGGGCAAGCTCAATGCCTTGACCCAGGAGCGTGGCCACCTGGCCAAGAGGCTGGCCGACCAGGAGGAAAGCCACCAGGCGTCCCTGAAGACGACCCAGGATAGCGAGGCCGCCCTCAAAGCTGAATACGAGACTGAGGCGGTGGGCTGGGCTGAGGCAAGGCAAGCTCTGAGCGAAGGCTACGGCCGTGTTGAGGACCTGATTGATGGTAGGCTGCCTTCTTCTTCACTCTTTGCTTGTCTTTGCAAGTCAGCTTATCTCCTGACTTGCTCTTTTTCCTTCTTCTTTGTGCAGAGTACTTCCCTGGCCATTCTGTTAATGCTAACCAAGCCATCAAAGCCCACCGTGAAGCCCGGCAGCAGGCTGGGGTTGAGATCGCGCCGGATGCCAACTGGACGCTTGAGGAGCAGCTTCTGGCGATCGAGTCCGGCCTCCAACCGACCTACCGCATGCTTCGCCGGCTTCAGCGTGCCGGGGCACAGGTGCTGGCCGCCCTCTTGCCCGGCAAGGTAATCCCTCGCACCCAGCCGTCTTCTTGTTGGATGGAGGTAGCCGTTAGCCATGAGGCTGGAAGGCCACAGCTCGATCCGGCGCTCGGCGAGCGCTAGAGTTCGTCGGGCTTGGTACCTGGCTGAACTTGGATCGATTCGCTTGGAGGCGAGGAGGCCGACAAGGAGGCTGGGCGGTCTTGACGGCTATCATCCGGCGTGTGTCGGCGATCGCCGACTTCACGACACTGGCGCCTTTGCTCCCGAGGTGAGCGAGGGCGGCATCGTACAAGCTGGATGGTGGTTGAGCTGAACCGGCCGGCGGTGAGACTTGGCGGAGAGATTGAATCCAGCAGCGAGGCGAGGAGGAGGAGGAGGAAGGCGGCGAAGATGTCGAGCCGGATGTCGGGCAGCCGGCCAGCCTCGGCTGACCGTGCCTCCGACAGCGAGCGCAGTGTGACGCTTCCCCGCCGCGGCGATGACCAGGCGAGACCGCTTGACCGAGCCACTCCTCCAGCCGACACCGCCGTCTCCACCGTTCTTCCTGAAGCTCCAAGCGCTTCCTTGGCTTGATTTATCTTTTACTTCCCTGCTAGTTACTCTTTGAACAAAACTTGTTATTTTGCGCAATTCCACCCATTGGGGGTGTATTCAAACTTCGTTGAATGCCGGCCTTTCGAAGGCTTTGATGTAAATATTATTATGCATGTGTTTGGCTTCCATTCCGACTTGCTTTTTATCTTTCAGCTTTCTTCCTTTGCCGCCTTCCCCTTGGTTGCCGCCTTCCAGCCAGACGGTACTCTGCGATCTGTGGCAGATAAGAGATTCAACCGTCTGGGAAGGCAAAGGCTCGAGCTTTCTGAGATTTGGGTAGAGTAGGAAAGGAAGCGGCCAGCCGGCTTGCCTTGACGGTCGGTTGGCGAAAGCTTGGCTTGTGTTATGTAAGTTCGTTAGTCCTTAGCCATTTTTCATGTGGGCATCCTTTCCGCCTTTAGCTCTTGCTAGTCGGGTAGCTAATTCTTGTTTGTGACTCTCGCAAGAGAGGATTGAGTGCGACACATTACTTGTCATTGCCAAGTAGAACTTGGACATCACTCAAGGCGGCAAGTCCCAGGCCGACTTAGTCGAACCGGTGCGGACAAAGAAAGTAGATCAGATGGGGTAATCATGGGGTGATACCGACATACATAGATAAAATAGGGTAGTCCCGAGAACTTCTCGGGGCCGTTATCTCATACTTAATACAAAAAGTAGCGTGATACATCTGCATTTCAAGCTGTAAAATCTTCAAAAGAAAATTGGCATTCCACAGGCGCTCGACTCCTTGCGGAGTCATCTCTCTTGCATGCCTTCAACTTACGTGCATCGATTAGGTAATAGAGTCGTTTCCAGGGCGGCTGATTCTGAAGGGCCTTCCCAAGGGCGAGCTTGTCTGGCGGCTGTTAGCTGGATTAGCGAGCACAAGGTCTCTGAGGAGTCTGGACTAGGGGTGTCGGATAGCGAACTATCATCATCGGCGGACTCCAAGACTATGGAATACAAGATTGAAGACTTCGTCCGTGTCCGGATGGGACTTTCCTTGGCGTGGAAGGCAAGCTTGGCGATATGGATATGTAGATCTCCTACCAATGTAACCGACTACGTGTAACCCTAGCCCCTCCGATGTCTATATAAACGAGAGGGTTTTAGTCCATAGGGACAACAACAATCATACCATAGGCTAGATTCTGGGGTTTAGCCTCCTTGATCTCGTGGTAGATTGTCGTGTCGAGAACGAGCACCTATGGGGCGGGGCCTACGGTCGGCGGGCGAGGCGCACAAAAAGCGAACCGAGTCGAACACGAGGATTTTACCCGGCAGACTCTCGGAGATAATACTCCTCTGCTGCTTTGTGTTTGTATTTGCTCTTATCGAGGCGTGAGTATGGTGTGGTGTTGAATTTCGAACTGCGGAACCCCTTCTCGTCTTATGGGCCTCCCTCTTATAGTCAAAGGGGTTACCGGCGGTGGCAGCGTAGGAAGAGGGGTAGAAAGGTAAGCGCATGAGTTGGTACAGCGGTGTCCAGTGTCCCTACCTAACTCGGCGGGGACAAGGGCATTTAATGCCGTCCGTCGCTAATGATTGCAAAGAAGCGGCCGTTAGGCGCCACCGATCGCCACGATGGCCTCCTTGTCAGCTCCGCTTGCCACCTCGCACGCATGGCTGTCTGGCGCCTCGCCCGTGCTCTGGGATGGCCCTCGGGTGACCGCGTCGTTGGATCTTATTTGGAGCTTGGGTGCAGGGTGGCAGCCTTGCAGCGACAAGCGCCTCGCCAGCCCTTCTCTCGTCGCGCGGCAAGCTTGCGGTCGCGCGAACTCTTGGGGCAGCTTGAGCGTCGCGGCAAGTCTTCTGAAGCGCCTTGGTTGGCCTTCGGCAAGCTCCTCTTGCGGGGTCTTATACTTCGGCAAGCTCATCTTGCGAAGCCGTCTACTTGGTTGACACTTTGTTCTTGAATGGCGATAAGTGGAAATGGCGGAGGTCTTGGCGGGCCCCGGCAAGCCTTGCGTAAGTGCTGCACCGCCCGTGCACAAGTTCGGGTACTAAGGTACCCCTACTTTGTCTACACCGGCAAGAGGCCCGAACTGGGCCATACATGGTGCGGCGCTGTTGGGCGAGGCCCAAAAGCAGTCTGCGAACACGGCGGCCTGGGTACCATAAAACCCATTCGAATCCACGCGCCCTCCATAGCAGCCGCGCGTCGATTGCGGCGTCGTGGGAGAGAACGTGGTCAATACTTAACTCCAGGAAATGCATAACGTTCGCATCCCCCGTTTATAAGCAGAGGAAACGGAACTGTTCCCCCACCTTCACCTACTTGCAGTTCCTTCCTTCGAAAGCTCCGCCGTTCCCCTCCGCTTCCTGAGTCGAAAGAGAGCAGCGCGCCGCCGCCCATTGTCGCCATCGCCGCCGTCGCCTTCGCCTTCCCCCACTGCTTCCGCCATGGCTCCGAAGACCGGAAAGGCTACGAAGACTGCGAAGGCTGCAAAGGCTGCAAAGTCGGCGGGCTGGGCTCGGCGCTCATAAGTGAGTGCTTTTCCTCCCGAGCTCACCGGGGGCTGCAGGCGGAGTTCTACCTCTTCGGTCGGCGGAGACAGGCGCATCCGCGCCGCGCGGTGCTTTCGCTGAGGCTTCCAAATTGAAAAAGTGCCCCGGAGAGGTACTACTTCTTCCTGTGTTTTTCTATTGCGGGCTCTGCCCACCTTTTTCCATTTGCTGCGACATCATGAACACCTCGGGTTTCATCTTCTTGATTTCACTAGCGCCGTTCGACAATGGCGGTTTCGCTTTTACCTCTGCGAGAACTTTGTTGGCATCCTCCCCAATGTTGCTCTTTTTAGTCATTATTTCTCCCCTCGTGCCAGAAAAGGAGCCAGCTGGCAGAATCGCTGGACCTCCGGATGGGCATGAAGGAGGTGTACTTGGCAGGCGAGCTCATGACAAGTGGGGCGAGTGGAGGCTGAGTGGTGCTGGATCTGTGGCCAATCCGCCGCCATTCACCAAGCTGCGCCGGACCGGGTGGTGCGTGGCTTGCGGCCAGGCGCTCTGTCGCCCGGATGGCGTAAGGCGGCGATCGCCACCACGAATCCTCCGGCTCGGGCATGCGGACTCTAGCGAGGCGGTTGGCGCGGATTTCCTTCGCCGTCGCGCCGCCCCTCTGCGGAGGGGAGGCCCGCTGGCTGTTTGGCGGCCAGCGGATATCATGAGCTGCGTCCGAGGCCTCCTTCAACTTCACCGTTACGGGCTTGGCGGGATCTTTGAGGAGATGTTCAAGCATGACCCCAACCATCGAGAATGGTTCCGGTTGCGCGAGTATCGTCCCCTTGTGCAACAACTCGGTAGCGATCGCATCTGCTATAATGATGCCAGTCGCGACTTGCAGGATAAGTGCAAATTGGATAGAGCCCTCTGCGAGGTCGTGCAGCAATTCTTCGATGACTTGGTGGAGGTGGCGGTCGACTCCGGCGGCGAAGCTCCTCACCAGCGCCTGGCCCTTAGCGGTGGCGTACATTGCTAGCGAGGGCGAAGAGGCAGCGGCACCGCTTCTTTGTGGGCGAGTTTGGCTTCTTGTTGGCGGGCGGATGTGGTGGCGGCAAGCCTTGCCGCGGGAAGATCTTGCTAGAAAATTCGATGGCGAAGGGAGGCGAGGTCGAGCGGCGAGCCCGCCAAAGCGCGGCGGCCAGCCGTCTTGAGCAACTTCCGTGGCGGAGCCCCAGCGCAGCCCCAATTCCGACGAAAGCGTCTCCGTCGAGTTGGAAGCTGGCGGAAGAGCAGGCCGACCAACAGCAGCGGCGCCCGTGGGACCGCTCCACCGCGGAAATACCGTTGCAGCGGGGAGGTCCCGAGCAGCGCCCGTGGCGAAGCGGTGTGCGCCCGGATCCGATCGCCAGTGTACGCGATTATTCGCCGTCTTTGCCATGTCATTTGCTTGCGTGTTGCTCTTTCCCGTCATCATTTGCATTTCATCTGCATGTTTTCAAAACTTGCATCCGTTCGAGTTCCGTCGCTTCTCTCCGTTGTCCGTTCGAGCCCTTTAACAGCGCGCGCCTGCATTACCTCCGAAATATTATTTTATAAGTGGCATAAAAATGTTCTCGGAATGGGTTGCAACTTGTCGTGCGGTCTTATTATAGTGTAGACAGGCCGCATGCCAAGTTTCGTCGCATTCGGAGTTCGTTTGACTGCCCAACCGTTAAATATATAACCGCGATATAGTTGGTCTAACGTCGGACGTTTTTGGTCTCCTAAAACAGTTGCCGGGCTGCATTTCTCCCCTCTCCTCTCAGCCCAACCCTCTCGTCACAGCCCACCTAGGCCTGCCTAACTTTCCCCTCCGACCGGAACCGTCGGATTGCGATCGAGGTCCAGAAACCCTCCTAACCCCCAAACCCTAGCCACCTACCTATATAATCAACCCCTAGGCCATTTTGGACATCCCTAGCCTTCCCTACCTCCCAGCCGCCTCCTCCTCGAAATCAGCGCCTCCTCCCTCCATTTCCGTGCCCCTCCCCCCCTGCTCGCCACTAAGCGCCACCCGCCTGAGCCAGCGCCGCCGTCCCATTGCTGGAGCCACTCAAGCCCGCCACGTCGCCATCCTGTATCCGCTTCCCAGGCCTGCCAATCCATCTGGCGCCGGAAGCCCATACTGAGGCATGACCAGGCCCGACCCGTGCACCCGGCGCGCCAGCCTCCAGCGCCCAGCTGCTCGTTCGCCTCGCCGCCGACCGCATCGCCCCGCCTCCTCGTCGACCACCGCCGCCGCGGCTCCAGGTCGTCGTCGGCGCTGCACCTTCCTCTCCCTCCGTCCTTCCTCACTCCTCTCCCGTGCTCTTCCTCTCCCCTAAGCCCTGCGCCGCCGCCGTTTTGCAGGAGCCGCCGTCGAGCTCGTTGCCGGCCACCTCGGCCTCGCCCGTCGCCGGATCGGAGCTTCCCACACTCAGATCCACTCGTCCCCGACCGGATCCGCGCCCCCAGATCCCTCCCGCGCCTCGCAGGACCTCCTCCCCTCGCCGGAGTGGCCCTCGTCGTCGTTGCCCAGCTCCTATTTTTTTCCCTCCTGCGAATTTGCTAATTATCCAGTGAATTACAGATTTGCAGAAAACCCCTTGCACTTCATGCATTTAATAACTCATCAACCATGCATCGGTTTAAAATGATTTATATATGTAAAATGCTCAGAAAATTGTGTAGATTAATAATATGCCATTTTCATCTATGTTAAAAATGTCTAAATTGCTGTTTGCATTAATTTGCATAAATTCCATGTTAAAATGATTTATTTCATAACTAAATAACCGTAGCTCGGTTTTAAATGTTCTTTATATGTAAATGGGGTGGAAAAATGCCTAGATTGACTTGGTCCACTTTATTTTCCTGTTTAACAACATTAAAATTGTGTTTAGGGCAGAACAGTAGCAAATTCGAAATATGCACATGGGGATTTTCCGGAATTGTTGTTTGTTATTCGGGCCTCATTTAAACTTGCCTAGATAGGTAGTTTCAATATTCTTCACCCCTTGCCATGTTTAACAACATTTAATATTGTTGGGTAGCTTAAACAAGAGAGAACTAAATAATTGATGTGGTGTTCCGTCAATATGCAACTCGTTGCATATTGAGCTCCACTAATTGTAGGATTGTTTGTGCACTTTGCCTTGCCATGCATATTTAAACGGACATGCATCATCCTTGGTTGTGCATCATGCCAAGTTTATGTGATGGTTGTTTACTATGTTGTTTGCTTCTTTCGGTTTGCTCTCTCGTTAGCCGGTTTCGTTCGGAGTTGCGAGGATTAGATTCGACTACTTCGTTTGTCTTCTTCATGGACTCGTTCTTCTTCCTTGCGGGATTTCGAGGCAAGATGACCGCTTTACTGGATCTCACTACTATCATTGCTATGCTAGTTGCCTCGTTCTTTCGCTATGCTGCGCTCTCTATTACCTGTTTGTCAAGCCATCCCATATTGCCATGAACCTTTGACACCATTCCTAGCA
The DNA here is from genome assembly GCA_021437245.1 of Aegilops speltoides. Classification (NCBI taxonomy): domain Eukaryota; kingdom Viridiplantae; phylum Streptophyta; class Magnoliopsida; order Poales; family Poaceae; genus Aegilops; species Aegilops speltoides. Next base: position 32,581 of record JAHHZJ010003319.1, read on the forward strand.
AACCGTTGTTTGGCTATGTTACCGCTTTGCTTAGCCCCTCTTATAGCGTTGCTAGTTGCAGGTGAAGTTGAAGATTTCTCCATGGTGAACAGGGTTATGTTGGGATATCACAATATCTCTTATATTATTAATGCATCTATATATTTGGTAAAGGGTGGAAGGCTCGGCCTTATGCCTGGTGTTTTGTTCCACTCTTGCCGCCCTAGTTTCCGTCATACCGGTGTTATGTTCCCGAATTTTGCGTCCCTTACGCGGTCGGGTGATTTATAGGACCCCCTGCGGTTCGCTTTGAATAAAACTTGTCCGCAAGGCCCAACATTGACTTTTACCATTTGCCTCACCACCACCTACCTTTCCCTTGGGAGTAATTAACCCAAGGGTCATCTTTATTATAGCCACCCGGGCGGTGCTTGTCTAAGTGTTGGTCGAACCAGCGCACTGCGGGGCCACCTCGGGGCAACTCGAGGGCTGGTTTTACTCCTAGGCTGACCTATCCGGTGTTGCCACGAGCGAGATATGTGCAGCTCCTATCGGGATTGTCGGCGCATCAGGCGGCTTTGCTGGTCTTGTTTTACCATTGTCGAAATGTCTTGATGTCTGGGATTCGAGGTGATCGGGTCTTCTTGGGTGAAGGTCTATTCGCCGATGATCGCGAGAGCTTGTCATGGGCTAAGTTGGGACACCCTGCGAGGTATAAACTTTCGAGAGCCGTGCCAGCGGTTATGTGGCAGATGGGAATTTGTTAATGTCGGTTGTAGACAACTTGACACTTGATCCGAATTAAAGCGCATCAACCGCGTGTGTAGCCATGATGGTCTCTTCTCGTGGTCAGGAAGTGAACACATTTACGTGTTATGTTTGGCGTAAGTAGGTGTTGGGATCACCTCTTGATCATTGCTAGCTTCACGACCGTTCGCTTGTTCTCTTCTCGCTCTTTTTGCGTATGTTAGCCACCATACTTGCTTAGCAGCTGCTTTGCAACCTCACCGGTTTACCTTCCTTTCCCATTAAGCTTTGCTAGTCTTGATACCCATGGTAATGGGATTCTGAGTCCTCGTGGCTCACGGATACTTCAAAACCAGTTTGCGGTGCCTATGTTACCGAGCGGTGGCGCAACTAAGCTCAAGGAGGAGCTCGATGAAGATCTTGCCCTTTGTGTTGTTTCGTTCTAGTTGATCGATGAGTGGAGCCGGTTGGGGTCGATCGGGGACCTTTATGCATTTGGGGTTCTTCTTTTATTTTGGTTCCGTAGTCGGACCTTGATTGTATCTGGGTGATGTAATGCTTTATTCTTGTAATTGTGTGAAGTGGCGATTGTAAGCCAACTATGTATCTCTTTCCTTATGTATTACATGGGTTGTGTGAAGATTACCTCACTTGCGACATTGCTTTCAATGCGGTTATGCCTCTAAGTCGTGCCCGACACGTGGGAGATATAGCCGCATCGAGGCGTTACAAGTTAGTGTCGAGCCTTCCCGACCTTAGAGCCCCTTTGCTTGATCGTTTTAGCGGCGAGTTGTGTCTAGAAAAATGTTTTGAGTCATTTAGGATTATATATATCGGAGAGTTAGGAATTCTTTTACTCCTCGGTCCTTAAATCGCTCTGGTGAGGTATCTGGCGTAGAGTTTTGACTCTTCTCTTCTCAAATTTCACTAAATTTTTTTAGGATCACGGGTATCTTAGAATCGTTCCGATGGTTTTATGATGACAACATTGTCATGGTGCCTCCGTCGGCGGGGTTTTTTAGTGGAGGTGTCCGGGAGTTGAGCTCGAGGTGTTGTCGTCATAATTTTATCGTTCAGATTCTGGAATACACGAGTTTAATCGCCGACATCGAAAATCTCTTTTATGCAGTTGTTGGTGAGATAACCCGCTAACCCGATCTTGAGGTGAGTGCAGGGAGTATTGCCATGACTTCGTATAACGGATGCTTTTAGAAGGTTGAGGTACCACGATTTCGAAGGTTTCTTGGTTATGTGTTGTGGATGGATCTGCTTGGATGTAGGTATTGTTAGTTTGGGTGAGATATATTGCTTCCCTGTATCCCCAACACCAGATTGCATAACGAGAAAGTTTGGGAGTTTATAGGTGGGAATTCAAGTAGCTCCTAGAATATCTTTCCGAGCGGATGCATGATATGGGATTGGGTAAATCTCTATCATATGTTTGTTCGGCTTATTACGCAAGCCAAATCCTTTGTTTTGTGTTATTTGTGGTATTCGAGTTGCTTCGATGTCAAATGTTGAATCCATACCTTTCTTAAACAGTGTTCTCATATTGCTATGTGAATACTAATCCTTTTGATCATTGATTTTGTCATGTCAACTCCTTTCCAACCGGTGTGCTTGTCTTCAAGTGGATCCCATCAATTTTCCCATCCGCAAGATCAATTCTAAGTTTTCTCAACGGTATCCATTTCATCTGCCCAAGTTGCCTTTGTTTTCCCGCCCTCCCACCCTTAACTTCAAGGACTCATATATTCTAATCAAGTATCCATTTATTCATGCGAAGTCTATTCATTCTTTTCAATCAATGTTTTATCCGGTGATTTCCCATGAAGATGCTCAACAGTTTCAAGTTCATCATCCTTCATTGTTGTTTCTTCTCCGGTGGATCCTATTCAAGCTTTCAATATTCATGATATTCCTTTCCTCGTTTCTAATGCTTTTTCATACCGGTGCACCTCTCAATCTTTCACTTCTCGCTATTCATTTGTTCTGGAGTGCTGAAGATATCTCACAACACTTGTGTTTCCATTCTCAATCCCTTCAAGATATTTCGAGGTTGTTATCTCATTCAAGCCATTTAATTCAACCGATGTAATCTCTCTTTAAAATCATTTCCAACGGTGTTTTCTTTTGAGTGGGCCTAACCCACGGGTCTTTTCGAGGATCTTACGACTCTTCTATTTTCCCGAGCTATCCTAAATTCTTCTCCAAGTTTGACGTAAGAATGAGTTATCATCAGTCAAATGCTTTTCTCCAAGATATTTCAAATTCTTTTCATAGTTGGCTCAACCTCTTCGCTTTTGATTCTCCCGGAGTATCTCAACAATTCATGGTGGTTCTCATCTTCATTCTCAACATGTGAAGACCGAAGAAGGATTTCTCTTAAATCTTGGTCCATTCTCTTGAATATTCATGGTTCTAGCTTCATGCTATCCTCATAATTGTTTCGATTGTGAGAATTCTTTTATTACCATCCGGAGTATTTCTTGAGTTGTTTCCATTTCTTTCCTCCGAAGGCCATCATGTCATAATTCTTCATTCTCAGCGTGTAGCTATCGTTCTCCAAATCTTACCGGTGCATCGTTCAAATATCCTCTAATCAGTTCATGTTATCTTCGTTCTCATGTATCTAAATCCCCTCAAATATCTTCATTCGTTTTCCAATTCTTCCCGGTGAATTGTGCCTTTGCTACGTTCATTTTCAATTCTTACGGTGGTTCGTTCAAGATTTCACCTCTTTCGTTATCATTTAATTCATTCGTTCTTTCCAATCCTACCGGTGGTTCGTCGAAGACCTTCCCAAGCTTGCGTCGTATCTATTTTAATCCTTTCTACGAGAATAAGTAGTATGCAAAATCCGTTGCTTATCATCAATTTAAATTGGTGAAGGATATGCATAACATAATTCTTATTCTTGTTTCATACAAGTGATTAATTTCTTCTTTCCAGAGTTGTTCATGATATCACATTCTTGGTTCGAGATGCTTCATCATTTCTTTTCTGGAGTTCCAAGTTTTCCGCATTATCTCGTCGTGAAGATCCATCTAAATTATTGCAAGGCTTCACCTTGTGTTTTCAACTTCTCTTTCTTTTATCATCCTTTTATTACCGGAATTCTTCATGGAGGCTCTACATGGTGGTTCGTCAAGGATTGTTTCATTGTTCAATTGTTCTTCAAGGTTTCTCTCGAAGTTATGATCCCCCAAGCTATACTCTAAAATAAACATGGTGCTCAACACATGTTTTGTTTTGAGCCGTTCAAGTTTTCTTCTTCTTGCATTCAGAAGTGCAATTCTTTCTACCTTATCTTTTGAGGTGGTGTTATGTCACTCTTGACAATTTCCTTCATGTTTCATGATTCATATTGTTGTCAAGAATGAGGTATTTTAAATCCATCAGTCTCTTCATTGGAGTTATCTTGGGTTATATTTCACCTAAAGCCTTCCCTAAGGAACGTTGCTATTTTGGTGCTTATTAATGACCCAAGTTATCTCTTTTCCATCTTGATGGAACAAGTTTTCATCTCTTCGTTAATCTCAAGCAATCAATTATTTCCGTTAGTGGCCGTTTGTCACCTCATAATTTTGAGATGTTTCCATAAGCCCACTACAAGCTTATTCTTTTCGTTTCGTTGGTGGTTTTCTAACAACTCCGTTCAATCCTTCTTTTTAAAGATGCTCTCTCAAATTCATTTGAGGTAGTACATGTTGTTTTCTTCTTCATTCTGTTATTCCTATGATCTATCTTCTATTCTTTCTTCCGGAGGCATTGTGATGTTGCTCTTTTCACTCATCATCTCGAATTGTGAGGATCATGTTCTTTTTGTGCTTATCCATTTAACCGGAGTGTTGTGTTCTCATTCAAGTTCTTTCCTCTTATCAAGTTTTGCCTCTCTTTTCAACCGGATTGCTGTCTGAAATCCTTCTTACCCTTTGTGCCATTCTTTCAATAGTTCCGGAGGCAGTGTGTTGTTGATTTCATCAAGTATCGTCCCATCTTCTCAAGTTCATGTTCTATTAGTTCCATGTTCAGCCGGTCTTTGCCCGAATTCTTCCTCCCTCATCTTGTTTTAACGGAGTGGTTTGAATTCTATCTTGTCCATTAAACTCTTGATTCATGTCTTTGCAACCTTCAAGTTCTCGTAATGTTCCCTTGTTCCTCTGTTCTAACGAGTGTTTTCAACTTTGCTCATCTCCGTTGTTTTGTTTCTTTCAATTTGTTCAACCTCTCAAGGTTCTTTGGTTTCACTCATTGGTCAAAAAGCAACTTAGTTTTACCTCTTATCTTCCTCTTCCTTTTCCCTCGGTGCCATTCTAGATCTGGGGCGAGATCCTCTCGTAATGGTGGAGTGTTATGCGCCCGGATCCGATCGCCCAGTGTCGCGATTATTCGCCGTCTTTGCCATGTCATTTGCTTGCGTGTTGCTCTTTGCCCCGTCATCATTTGCATTTCATCTGCATGTTTTCAAAACTTGCATCCGTTCGAGTTCGTCGCTTCTCTCCGTTGTCGTTTGAGCCCTTTCACACTCGCCTTGCGCGCCCTTGCCTCTCGAAATATTATTTTATAAGTGGCATAAAGATGTTCTCGGAATGGGTTGCAACTTGTCGTGCGGTCTTATTATAGTGTAGACAGGCCGCATGCCAAGTTTCGTCGCATTCGGAGTTCGTTTGACTGCCCAACCGTTAAATATATAACCGCGATATAGTCGGTCTAACGTCGGACGTTTTCGGTCTCCGAAAACAGTTGTCGGGCTGCATTTCTCCCCTCTCCTCTCGGCCCAACCCTCTCGTCACAGCCCACCTAGGCCTGCCTAACTTTCCCCTCCGACCGGAACCGTCGGATTGCGATCCGAGGGTCCCGAAACCCCTCCTAACCCCCAAACCCTAGCCACCTACCCTATATAATCAACCCCTAGGCCATTTTTGGACATCCCTAGCCTTCCCCTACCTCCCAGCCGCCTCCCTCCTCGAAATCAGCGCCTCCTCCCTCCATTTCCGCGCCCCTCCAGCCCCTGCTTGCCACTTGGCGCCACCGCACAGGCCAGCGCCGCCGTCCCCGCTGCCTGGAGCCACTCAAGCCCCGCCCGTCGCCTTCCTGTATCCCTTCCTTGTGCCCAGCCAGTCATCTGGCGCCGCGGAAACCCCATACAGGCGCGACCAGGCCGACCCGTGCACCGGCGCCCGGCCTCCAGCGCCCGACCTGCTCGTTCGCCTCGCCGCCCGGCAATGTCGCCCGCCGCCTCGTCGACCACGCCGCCTTTGCGGCTCGAGGTCGTCGTCGGCGCTGCGCCTTCCTCTCCCTCCATCCTTCCTCCTCCTCTCCCGTGCTCTTCCTCTCCCCTAAGCCCTGCCGCCGCCGTTTCACGGGAGCGCCGTCGAGCTTCGTTGCAGCCACCTCGGCCTCGCCCGTCGCCCGGATCAGAGCTTCCCTTTCGAATCCGCTCGTCCCGGCAGGATCCGCGCCCAGCTCCCTCGCGCCTCGCGGAACCTCCTCCCCTCGCCGGAGTGGCCCTCGTCGTCGTTGCCCGGCGAGAGCTCGCCCGCCCGATCCGCCGCTGCGCCCTCGCCCACGTGGGCCCGGCCACGCATCCGGTCGGCAGGCCCGGCCCAGCCCTGCCCGGCCTCCCCCCCCCTCTGCCAGATGGGCCAAGCCCATGGGTGAGCTCCCACAGCCCCTCCTCTCTGTTCAGCTCAGCCAGTTTGGTTAGCTCTATTTTTTCCCTCCTGCGAATTTGCTAATTATCCGATGAATTCTGATTTGCGAAAACCTGCACTTCATGCATTTAATAACTCATCAACCATGCATCGGTTTAAAATGATTTATATATGTAAAATGCTCAGAAAATTGTGTAGATTAATAATATGCCATTTTCATCTATGTTAAAAATGTCTAAATTGCTGTTTGCATTAATTTGCATAAATGCCATGTTAAAATGATTTATTTCATAACTAAATAACTGTAGCTCGGTTTTAAATGTTCTTTATATGTAAATGGGGTGGAAAAATGCCTAGATTAACTTGGTCCACTTTATTTTCCTGTTTAACAACATTAAAATTGTGTTTAGGGCAGAACAGTAGCAAATTCGAAATATGCACATGGGGATTTTCCGGAATTGTTGTTTGTTATTCCGGCCTCATTTAAACTTGCCTAGATAGGTAGTTTCATTATGCTTCACCCCTTGCCATGTTTAAAAACATTTAATATTGTTGGGTAGCTTAAACAAGAGAGAACTAAATAATTGATGTGGTGTTCCGTCAATATGCAGCTCGTTGCATATTGAGCTCCACTTAATTTGTAGGATTGTTTGTGCACTTTGCCTTGCCATGCATATTTAAACCGGACATGCATCATCCTTGGTTGTGCATCATGCCAAGTTTATGTGATGGTTGTTTACTATGTTGTTTACTTCTTTCCGGTTTGCTCTCTCGTTAGCTTCGGTTTCGTTCCGGAGTTGCGAGGATTCGTTCGACTACTTCCGTTTGTCTTCTGCATGGACTCGTTCTTCTTCCTTGCGGGATTTCAGGCAAGATGACAGCTACCCTGGATCTCACTACTATCATTGCTATGCTAGTTGCCTCGATCTTTCGCTATGCTGCGCTACCTATTACCTGTTTGTCAAGCCATCCCATATTGCCATGAACCTCTAACCTTTGACACCATTCCCCTCTTATAGCGTTGCTAGTTGCAGGTGAAGTTGAAGATTTCTCCATGGTGAACAGGGTTATGTTGGGATATCACAATATCTCTTATATTATTAATGCATCTATATATTTGGTAAAGGATGGAAGGCTCGGCCTTATGCAGTGTTTTGTTCCTCTTGCCGCCCTAGTTTCCGTCATACCGGTGTTATGTTCCCGGATTTTGCGTCCCTTACAGCGGTCGGGTGATTTATAGGACCCCCGACGGTTCGCTTTGAATAAAACTTGTCGATAAGGCCCAACATTGCCTTTTACCATTTGCCTCACCACCACCTACCTTTCCTTGGGAGTAATTAACCCAAGGGTCATCTTTAATATAGCCACCCGGGCGATGCTTGTCTAAGTGTTGGTCGAACCGGCGAGGCTGCGGGGGCCACCTCGGGGCAACTCGAGGGCTGGTTTTACTCGTGGTGACCAATCCGGTGTTGCCACGAGCGAGATATGTGCAGCTCCTATCGGGATTGTCGGCGCATCGGGTGGCTTTGCTGGTCTTGTTTTACCATTGTCGAAATGTCTTGATGTCAGGGATTCGAGACTGATCGGGTCTTCTGGGTGAAGGTCTATTCGCCGATGATCGCGAGAGCTTGTCATGGGCTAAGTTGGGACACCCTGCGGGTATAAACTTTCGAGCCGTGCCGCGGTTATGTGGCAGATGGGAATTTGTTAATGTCGGTTGTAGACAACTTGACACTTGATCGAATTAAAATGCATCAACGCGTGTGTAGCCGTGATGGTCTCTTCTCGGTGAGTCAGGGAAGTGAACACGGTTTACGTGTTATGTTTGGCGTAAGTAGGTGTTGGGATCACCTCTTGATCATTGCTAGCTTCACGACCGTTCGCTTGTTCTCTTCTCGCTCTTTTTGCGTATGTTAGCCACCACACTTGCTTAGCCGTTCTTTGCAACCTCACCACTTTACCCTTCCTTTCCCATTAAGCTTTGCTAGTCTTGATACCCATGGTAATGGGATTCTGAGTCCTCGTGGCTCACGGATACTTCAAAACCAGTTTGCGGTGCCTATGTTACCCGGCGGTGACACAACCAAGCTCAAGGAGGGCTCGATGAAGATCTTGCCCTTTGTGTTGTTTCGTTCTAGTTGATCGATAGTGGAGCCGGTTGGGGTCGATCGGGGACCTTTATGCATTTGGGGTTCTTCTTTTATTTTGGTTCCGTAGTGGGACCTTGATTGTATCTGGGTGATGTAATGCTTTATTCTTGTAATTGTGTGAAGTGGCGATTGTAAGCCAACTATGTATCTCTTTCCTTATGTATTACATGGGTTGTGTGAAGATTACCTCACTTGCGACATTGCTTTCAATGCGGTTATGCCTCTAAGTCGTGCCCGACCGTGGGAGATATAGCCGCGCATCGAGGTGTATTCTGGTGGGGTCTTCACAGGCGCCACGCTGATCTGCCGCAGCCCTCGGCAGCGCGGAGGAGCCTACTCCTCCGCCACGCCCGCGGCGAGAGGAGTGCGGAGTTCGACCTCTCAGCTGAGCTCCGATGATGATGAAGAGGAGGAGGAGGAGGAGGTAAGGCTTTCTTCTTCTTGTACTTGTCTTTCTTTGATCCTTGTTGTTGTTTGCCTTGTATCTAATCTGCTTCTCTCTAAATCCTGTTCTATTTCAGGACTTTGGCGGAGAGGGCGCGAAGAGGGCCAAGGTCCCGTGGTTAACATCGAGGGCGATCTGCTTGTGGCGGCGGAAGATCGTCGAGACCACCTTCTGGACCCGGTCCCTTCTCCTCGCGGCAGCCCCAGCGCAGCCCAGTAAGTGTATTGGTTTGCTTCTGTTGTGGGGCGCGCATGGGTGCTTCTTCTTTTGCTAACATCTTGATTGTTGACTC